>LIEC01011157.1:2067-41741 GCA_001925005.1 Drosera capensis
TTTTTTTTTTTTTCCTCGACCTTCTGCTCAACATGTTATAGTATCAAAATTCGAGCTTTGTTGAACTTTTTGCTTCAAGACATTAAATGTTTCTTGCATTTCTTCATCAGGATACGTTATATTTGCATTATGGAAAACAATATTTGAGGGATGGTTCCTTTTTTTTTTTTTTCCTCGACCTTCTGCTCAACATGTTATAGTATCAAAATTCGAGCTTTGTTGAACTTTTTGCTTCAAGACATTAAATGTTTCTTGCATTTCTTCATCAGGATACGTTATATTTGCATTATGGAAAACAATATTTGAGGGATTGTTACATTGAAGGGAGTGTTGACTTCATTTTTGGAAATAGCACTGCTCTTTTGGAGCATTGTCATATTCATTGCAAGTCAGAAGGTTTTATTACGGCCCAAAGTAGAAAGTCTTCCCACGAAACGACTGGCTACTTGTTCTTGAGGTACCTAGTCAACTACTCTTGGATGAGCCTGATTTTCTTAACTGCTGTATGCGATTGCCTTGTAGCTACTGCAGTGGCCTGATTCTCTTGTCTTTCTCCTACCTTATTGTGGGATGTAAATGTGCTAAACTATGTAAAAGGATGCTGATTTCAGATGTGTTATCACTGGAAATGGAAAATCTTCATATGTATATCTTGGACGGCCATGGGGTCCTTTTGGAAGGGTGGTTTTCGCGTATACGTACATGGATCAGTGTATCCGGCAAGTTGGTTGGGACAACTGGGGCAAGTCTGAGAACGAAAGAAGTGCTTGCTTCTATGAGTACAGGTACTTCATTCAGCTTGAAGTTCATCGTAATGTTTGCAATTCAGTGTTTACTACAAAGACATGATAATCACATCGCCTTGTGGTTTTAGCAACATCCCTCAATCAGTTGTGAGTCTAGTGACTTATAATGTGTTGAGTTGAGGGCCTGAAGTCTTTATGGTAGGTAAATATAGACAACTCGTGGTTATCTGGGTGTAACATAGGGGGGGAAAAAAAATGATACCATGTTTGATCCATGTGGTGAAATAGTTCTATCTGGACAACTTGTATCGTTGATATAATCAAACCTTGCGACTCATGTATCTGATTTGGTGTTTATCTTAATTTAGGTGCTTTGGACCTGGTTGCTGCCCGCAAAAGCGAGTGACATGGGCTAGAGAGTTGATAGATGAAGAGGCAGATGAGTTCCTTGCGCACTCTTTCATAGACCCTGATGTCGAGAGACCTTGGTTGGCGCAAAGAATGGGTGTCAAAATACCGTATTCTGCTTAAGGTAAAAAAATATTGAAGTTGAGCCATGAAGTTGAAACTCATATTTTGTTTTGATTTCCTGTCCTCGATTATCTAAATTGAGTGCCAAGCCATAGCTGTATTCTGATCTTATATTTTAACTTCTACTATTGACAAGGCCAAGTACAGAATAATGAACTATCTTTTTTCCCGGGAATATTGCATAAAACCCTCCTAAACTTTGGACCGGTGACATATGATCCCCTTTTCAACACTTTTTTAGAGGGATTATGTGCAAAAAAAAAAATGATTTTTGATAAATATAACGGGATTAAATGCACATTTTCAAACTTTGTAGGGGTTAAGTACCTCCGACCAATAGTTCAGCGGGGTTTACTGCCATTTTCCCTTTTTTCCCCTAATCCTGAGATTGTAAATTTTCTGACTTATTTTTCTATTTTAATTACGCTTGATCTTGTAGGTATTTTCCAGCAACAGAAGCAGAAAAGTTGATCAAGGGCCTCGTTACGGATCCATGTGCACTAGTTGGCACTCCATTAACAGGAGGAAGCATTGGATGTGAGGTAATGGCACAAAAAGCATTCCTATGGCGACTTGATTAGTAACACCTTAATTTACCAGGCTGCTAATTTTTCTCTTTTAAGTGTTTCCGAACTTCGCCGGTCATCTCAACGCTGCTTGTATTCCTGGTTCTTGTTCTTTGTAATATCAGCATTTTGATGTATCCTATATCGTAATAAGTGAATACAAAGCTGTTCTAGCGTGACAGAAGCCAAACTCTGTATTATGTATCGACGGTTGCGACTTAAGGACACATATAATGCACTTAGTACTCAAATGTAGAACTTGGTATTTGAATCAGGCGATCGACTCATGGGTTCGAGAGCAAGATCTCATTATCGACTGCATGATAAAGCAGGAATAGTCCGTTGACATAACCACCTAAAATTGTATATCCAATATCAAAGACCATGACGAACTTGGGGTTGATGGCGAGGTGAAGGGATAAGAAATAAGAGCTTTCGATGAGAGAGCGCTATGACTTGGATACGCACCTGAACCGAACCAAGGGCTTTGCAGGCAGTAAGCAGAGAATGCCTACGAGCAGATCTGACGAGAGGTAATCGCCCGCTCGATGGTTGCGGTACGTTTCAGCTTTGACACCCAGTGGGTGTCGTTTTCGCCATTGGTGATTGAAGTGAAGCCGGTTGATCAGAGGGTTTGTGAACATGGAAGGACGGAAAGAAAAGAAGAAATGAAAACATGCTTTGGATTATGTTGATTCTAAGATACTCGTTATATGTTTGTTGGCAAGTTATATCTAGGATGAGTATTTGATTTTGATTAGCAAGTAATACTCCTTATTTGCTACCGAGTAGATTTTTTAAAAAATAGGGTCTTTTTCTATGATCATGAAAATATAAAATATATATTATAAATCAAATTTTTTTTATATTAAAATGTCACCCTATATACGTTTCTTAAAATATATTACACAAATCTGTACTAATCTTCTCCTCACACAAACCAACACACTAATCATCCTCTTCTCCTCCTCCTCTTTCGCCGCGGCCGCCGTCGTCGCCGTCTACCTCGACTCCGACAACTCGAGTCAACAATCATCCTCCCAATCTCGCAACACCATGTCCAATTCGAACCCAAACCCTTGATTTCCCCCCTTTTCACCTCTCAACAATGGTGGTTTTGCAAGCGGGGATCGGCGGCACCAGTCCTCTCATCCCTCCTCGGATTTTACCCTCTCATTGCACTGGTTCGTCTCCTTCATTAATATATGGTGGTAGGATTGTGGGATTGTGTGTTTCTCGATGGAGAGAGCCGAAGGTGAGGTTGGTGGTAGGGCGGTGTAATCGAGGGGTTGTTCAATTATCGGTGTTGAATCGGCGGACTATGGTTTTGGGGAAGGTAGAGGCGGGTTTGGATAGTGATGGTGAGATCGGAGAGGTCAGCATTGAATATTGCTCGAATTGACAATGAATTGAATTGTGGTGTGCGTGTTTTTGTGCGTTGGTTTGATTCATTAGTGGCTGTTCAGTGAGTAATTGTTAAAGGTGCGGCCGATCATTCATTGGGTACTGTTTTTTGATATTTGAGAGCATGTTTTGTTAATGCTCCGTGTTATACTTTAAGTTCAATTCGGATATTTCGTATCATAATATGTAGTACATGATGAGATCAGTAACTTGGTATGAGAAATTTTAGTGATCATTATTTTCATTACTGGCCAACTGTTAGTTTTCGGTAGGGGTTCTATGTGATTTGATGATAAATGAAAAAAGAAGGCGATGGATTTAGAGGAGATTGTGCACTTTTTGCAGTTTCCTTTATCGTGGTTTTGGTTGTGATCGATGTTTGTCGTGTCCGGATGAAGACATTTAGTCTCGTTAATGGTGGTATTTAACCGATTGTCCTGTTTATGATTTAACTTTGATACTGATATTTTTAGGTGCTAAATGTTTGAGATGTGCCGGGCGTTACAGGAAAAGAAAAATGAAACTTTGGCAATGGATTTGGTCTTAAGGTGAATTTTGGGGCCTCATAACTTACCTTATGACATATGAATAGAATGGGACTCTTTTGGATGGTAATTGGTTGAGGTTTATTAGATTTCCTTCGATAGGCAGGCGATCGTCAGTTGACTACATAACGTGGGAATCATGTTTTGGGGATTATTACATTAGAGGTTGGGGTGAAATCGCGTATCATTTCCTTCGGGTTTTTTTTCTGTTTATACTCTTTTGGGGGTTGTTATCTAAGGAGATTCATTAGCTTGGACGGAATTCAAGAAAAATAAAGCCAACAATTCCAGTACTTCATAGTTCATATATATCCTTCAGTTTGCACTTATTCATTCCTTGGGTACTGAGATAAACTTGTTGTAGGAAGATGGCCAACGAAAAGATCTTCCAGAGCACGGTGGTTTGAATACCAAGGAAAAGTTTAAAGCTAGTCAGTTAAAGAAAAGGGTTCTTTCTGGTCTTGCCGTTGGCATTGCAGCTGGTAGCGTTGTACTGGCTGGAGGCTGGGTTTTCACAACTGCGGTTTCTGCTGCAGTTTTTATTGGAGCGCGTGAGTATTTTGAGTTGGTTAGGAGTCATGGGATCGCGGCGGGAATGACTCCTCCCCCTCGATATGTGTCGCAGTTTTGCTCTATTTTCTGCGCTCTCATGCCTATCTTAACTTTGTAAGAATCGTTACATCATGTTGATCATATTTCTTTCGGAATACTGTCCGGATGGCTACGTTTGAGTTTTAATTAATTCTTTGTTTTGGTCATAGTCCCTTCATTTAGGCTACATCACGTTCTTTCATCTCTCTGTCATGTAAAAGATTGATATTTGACGCAGAGAGGGATGCTGTGGACAACTCTCTTTCTGGAAAAGTCTTTTTATTCATGGAGTTTCAATATTTTTCACCAGGACATGCTACTCTATGCTTTATTAATTTATTAGCCATTTTCAAAGGCCTGTGGAAAGAATGTTCTTAAATTTTTTCTTGACAGCCCTCATATCTTACTAGTCTTGGTTTTCTATGAGAAACATTATACTCTTGAACCAGTAGTCTAGTATTTACCATTATCTTGAAGGAACAGATGGTGGTTTGAACTTTGAAATTTTCTTTGGTTCTAAACTAAGAATTCTAATATCATTAAGATGGAGGAATTCACTTTTTCACTGAATTAGACTTCGGGTTCAACTTGTCATATATTTATGTTTTAAACCTACACCATCACTCAGCCTGGAATTTTATGGTGTAAGAAATGTTGTAAATCCACGGCTTGCCATGAGATCTGCACTTTGATTCTAATGATGAATTATCATTGTCTTCACTATATTCTAAAAGTAGTTTTCCTTTCGTTCTTCGGACTTAAAATGTTGTATACCCTATTTCTTTTTAATTTTTAAATGTTAAAAGAAATGATAACTTCTGATTATTTACTTTAATTTCTTTTGGTGTGTTCAGGTATTATGGCCACATTGATGTTCCTGCATCATTTGCAACTTTTGGTGTTGCCATTGCGTTACTCTTGCAGAGAGAAAACCCACGTTTCGCGCAGCTGAGCAGTGCGATGTTTGGGTTATTTTATTGTGGTTTCTTACCTTGTTTTTGGGTTAAGCTTCGGTGCAATTTAGCTGTTCCTTCACTAAATACAGGTGTGGTCTGCAGTTCAAATGCATACTAAAATTTGTGTATCTTTTGGGTCGACCCATTCTAATTCATTTGATTGCTTGTGCGACGGCTGCTATCCAAGTGCATCCCATAATTATTTTTGGTCCCTCCCATCGTTACTACCCTTAAAATTTTGCGTATTGTTATGTTTGATTGTAACCTGTAGCCTCATATGAGATATGGAGTTCCATTCGTACTGGATAAGACCTTGACTTCCTTTTTTAGTTCTGAAGGCCTATCTAGGTTAGTAGTGGCAGCTCCTGCACAGCTCCCAGTGATCTAGAACTCACTTTGTACTTGTAAATGGTGCCTTTGTGGCTAGGTGAGCTGTGGTCAACTTTATTGTTTCTGGGTTAAGCTTCGATATGGTTTAGGGTTCACAGGACAGTATATGGACTGCTGGGATATGATCATCTACTATTTCAAGTTTGTAATGCATTTTTCTCCTTGAATTGGTTTATTGTTGGAATTGGTAGAGTGGTCTAACTTTTTGCTTTATATCATCGCCTACTCTTATAAGGTTAAATCTTTTCTTAATAAATGTCAGTTTGAGCCTAATAACCAGCTCGAAATGCTTTCTTTAGCACTTTGGGGATAGGTTTGAATGCATCATACTCTTCCCTTCTCATTCCCTTTGGAGCCTCGATTAAGTATGCCTTCAAAAATGAGCCCATTTATTTTATTAGCTTGAATCGCATTGGTCATTTTCTAATGTTTGGTGAACTTTGTTTTCCAAGAAGAAATGATGAGGTTAATGTACTCCTGTTTTTCATACATGCATGATAACTATTATTGAATTCCAATGCCTTTATGTATGTCCTGAGCATCCTGCTACTTCTTTTCCAAGGTTTCAGTTGCACGACTTTCTGCTGTGTCTACTACTTTAGGTTCTACAATGATCATTTTTCCCATCATATAGTTTATCCTGAATTTCTAGATTTTTCTTTATGTTTTACTCGTTCTGAAGCTACTTTCTACGGATGTTAATTGAGAATTATGCTGTGTTCTAGGTCTCTAGCTGTTTCTAAACATGTCCTGGCACTGCTAAGCATTTTTTTTACTGGCAGGGATTAGCAGAGTTTGGCCTATTCTCCTTGGCGGCCAAACCCATTGGACTGTTGGACTTGTGGCAAGCTTGATTTCTATCAGTAGTGTAATTGCAGCAGATACGTTTGCTTTTCTTGGTGGAAAGGTGATGCGGTTTTCCTACTTTTGTTCTCTGATATGGTGATGTTAATTCTTGTTCTCTTATATGTGCATTTAGTGCAGGCAATGGAGCCAAATGTGGAAAACCAGTGTAAGCATGCACTGTGTGCATAATAATGTTTGACCAGTCTTAATTATGACTACTTGTTCATGGTTATCAAAATTGAGACTTCACTCACATATTGAACTTTCAAGATGTGTTCTCTTTGTCGTGATTTTACTTGCCATTTAACATTTCACATGTCTGTATGCCTGAGAAATTTCCCTGAGTGTCATGATAAATGGTCCTCTGAGTTTAAGCCATGACGATATTTGGTCTAGATTTTGTATCCTGTTTGAAGTGCTTGTAGACTTGTTCTCCTATATCAGTGGCTTTTGGAACCACTTCACTTATAATTTATTACTTGAATCTTTCCAGGATAACAGTTTCTATTTATCTTGTCTACCTATTTAGGCATTTGGTCGAACACCGCTGATAAACATTAGCCCGAAAAAGACTTGGGAAGGGGCTGTTGTGGGCTTCATTGGTTGCATAGCTACTGCCACCATACTATCCAAAATCCTTGGCTGGCCACAGTCCTTGTTAAGGTGTGTACGCATGGAAGGCTTTCTATTTGTATGGGAAGTTCTGTTTTTTTTTCTCTCTCTCTCTCTCTTTCTCTTTCAATGATTATAATCTGTCATCTCAACGACTATTGGCAATTGCTCTTCTAATCCTTTTTGTGTAACCTACGGTTTTGCATTATGGTCGCATGTTTCATCATTCTCTTTTGCTTTTTTGCATGATTGGCAGCTTGGTTGCATTTGGGTGTTTGATATTTTTTGGATCTCTCTTTGGTGATCTTACGGAATCAATGATAAAACGTGATGCGGGTGTGAAGGATTCTGGATCTCTTATCCCTGGACATGGTAATTGTTCAAATTTTTGCAATCCGTGTACTTTGTTGTGATTTTCTTCCCATCCCCTCTACCATTGAGAAATAAATTGCTCAATGTCGTATTGATCCAATATGCTGCAGGGCCTTTGTCATTTCAAGATAGAAAATTGATATCAGTGTGCTAGTTGTTTTAGTTATTACTCAATGTCGTACTTATTTGTTTCTTCGCTGTCTTGGTGTTCTCCATTTACCCAAGATAATTGCCTCTAAATTGTACTCCCAGTATGACGCCTAATTCTTGCTTTTGCACAAGTATTGAACAGTGAGCCTTCTAGAGACGATTTACGATAGAAAATGGAAGAATGGGGCAAAGAATTAATGGGAACAACCATATGCTTCGAGTGAATCAGAGGGAATTGCAGCCAAGTTTTTTTAAAATCAAAGCGGTCTGCTCATGCGTCCGCCAACCCATTACATACAGCATGCAGTACTGTGATATGCTGGCTTTTGTTGGGTTTATATATTTAAAGGATATGAAGTTGATCAAAAAGTTTGCTCGGAGTCTGGATTTCGCTAATTGGTTGTGTTCATGTTTTGCAGGTGGGGTACTAGATAGAGCAGACAGCTACATCTTCACCGGTGCACTCGCATATTCATTCGTCAAAGTATTTCTTCCGCTCTTCGGAGTTTGATTTCAAAAGCTTGTCACTGGTCAAGTAAACAAGGAAGAATTGATCACTTTCCAATGCTATGTTATTTGATACAAAGCTTACACGAAATATCAAACAAAAATGTCCTGAAGATGGATGGAGGTGTAGGAGGTGTTTTTTACAAGGTAAAGAGGTGAACAATCGATCGTAGCTGTATCGAGCCGAGTTCTTTTTTTCTTTTTTCCTTTTTCTTTTGTTTGGTTGAATTCATTCTCAAGATTACTTGGTACTTGGTAGTTTATGTGAATGCGCCAATTTTAATAGAGCTGGAGGCCCAAGGTGCAATTCTGATTGAAGTCTGAACTTTCCCACTTTTCCCCAAATAGTAGATTTTCCTGCCGTACTTGGTTGTATTACGTTGAGATAATCAGACGTACTAAATGTTATTTGTATGATGGGTTTCGCAAGTGCTTTGCTAATGTTATTTGTATGATGGTTTCCCACTGGGTTAGGTAAGTGCTTTGCTTTATTTTTCCTAAAAAAACATCACGTTGCCTAACAGGCTGTATGCTTATTTAATTACTACTGGTTTATCTAGATTCTACCTAAAGGAACCTTGAATTTCATAAAAACAAAATATGAATTTCATTTCATATCTAATTCGAAAAAAGATATCAAGATCAGTCTAAATCATAAATATAAAATTTCTTTTAAAGAGTGGGAAAATATGATGTTTTAATTTATTTATTTTTGCAATAATCGCCTATAGTGGATAGGTGACAGTGATTGAGGTTGTTCAATTTAAATAAATTATAATATCATTCTTTTTCTAAATTTATTGTAGTCTAACTACATTGGAAGCAAGCATACTTTATTTAATAAATAACACCCTTAGTTTGTCCGTTGCTAGTTACGCTTTACATAGGTAAATTATTGTTTTAAATGGGCAATAAATACAACTCTCAGTTTGATATCTACGGAGCAGATTTTGACTCCTGGAAAAATCTGATGATAGCTACCAATATAGCAAAAGCACAACATTCATCCTGTCAAAACCTTTAAACAACGAGTCAAAATCTGATGATAGCTACCAATATAGCAAAAGCACAACATTCATCCTGTCAAAACCTTTAAACAATTACATTACATGTGAATGTACAAGTCACTGAAAACAGAAAGAGGCAACAGTCAGCCCTCAAAGCCGAATACCAAGCAAATCTCCCGCTATGGTTGGACAATCCTGATCCACCGGTTAACATTTTCCATCTGACGCCCCGGCAGCACTTGCGGCTTGATTCTGAACAATTCCTGCACAAAGGCCTATTTCAATTTCAGCTTCATGCCTAGCCAAAACCAACAACATACTAGAAGCAGAACAACGAAACTGAAACACCAGATAGTTGGTATCAGGTAGAAGACCATGCATAGATAATAGAACAGAGGCCACTTTAGATAACGAAATCAACATAGAAAATGGACAACTGAAAGATTTATACTGCAACTGGTGTGCATATATAGATAACTAAAATGGAACCTGCACTATAACGGTAATTGTACCGGAACGAATAGTACTGAAATCATTAACTGAAATAGTGCATGATTAGTAACTTTACATTCAAATTTGGTAGCTAACCTAACATGTATAGCTTCTATTACAGCATCAATCTCACGCCCACCAAGAGTATCAAACCAAGCACAGAACAAGAAAACTAATCACATGAGATGAAAGGAAAGCATCAAGGATTTCTGACCTTGTGATATCCGCTTCAACCATCCATCCAGTTCCTACTTGCTTTTACTATTCATCTTGGCTTTGAACCGCAATTTAGCCATCAAAGTTTGCAACGTGTTAGTGAAATTCCCGACTGCCATTATAACCAAAAGGACCCCAAAAAAGATGGCCTGCCAGGAAGGGAATCATAAATCCGTAAGATAAGCAAAATTTGGAAGATGAGGAGTTATTCAGAACCAACTACTAGTTTGATGCCAATGGGCAATGATTGATCATGAAAGCCCTTAAAATCATCAAAGCGAAAGCAAAAATCTTCATACCTGCCACTCAGAAGCTTCTCCCATGTATGCAGTTCGAAGCAGCTGTACTCCCACATATGCCTCAAAACCCTGACAAGTGACAATATCAGGTATAAAGAAACCCATTATCACCACCATGGCAAAAGATTCATCGCCCTCTCGCTACTTGACATATGCGCCATATACTGATGAACATCTATGTTTCTATCATATATCAAACCAGGCTAGAAAGCCCTGCGCGCAAGCTAAAGCACATACTAGAACCAAACGGCTGAGAAAGACAGGAAGTCCTCTAATGTTGGCATGTTCCAGAGCTCGATGCCATTTTTTAGATATTGAATTCGATAACTATCAGGCTTAATTTCCATTTCATGTGCTGTTATGAGCATCCAGAATTCTTTTATAGGGATCTTGCAGTTTCATATCACTCGGTTGGATAGGCATACAAAACTTCCTACAAAAATTGGTGTCCACCATAAGTACCTGCAGGAGGAAAAGTATGGGATATAGCAGCCACAACTGTCCAACTACTCCAGCAGTTTCTCCCCCAACTACATCCATCCTGTTTGCCTGTAGAGGACATTGCACTGCTTGTTAAGCATTAAGAGTTTCTGACGCAAAAAGGACAAAAAAGCAGCATGTGCATCTGTATCACTGACCAAACCCCCCATCATCAGCAGCTATATCAGAAGTTAATAGATAACAGCTGAGCATTACAGATGTTGCATGAATGTAATCTAAGCATTTTCCTACCCATACCAACCCATTTTGTTGACTGGGTGGATGCCCCTCACCGCATAACTACTACTAATCTTGAAGATAAAGTCAGTGAAGTCATTTCACACGAAGAAGCAATCATAGTTTTTGATGGCTTTGTCCAATTGGCAGATTATATTACATAACCAAAGGGGAAAAAACCCCAACTGAAACCTTTGCACTTTGCAATCTTCTTTTTCTTTCAATAGTTCTTTACTTTTGGGAGAAAGGCTGGAAATTCTCAAAGTATACAGTCCTGGAAGACCATACTAGAATTCCAAGTCATAAGGAATAAGCCGAATGCAGATTGCTCTGTACTTGACAAATACTAATTTCAAAGATAAGATGATACCTTCCCAAGCGCAATGTGAGTATACAGTCTTTGTCGCTGATATCGATTCTGCAATAGCATTGCAACTCCTTGCATCATAGCCCACTGAAGAAAAAGCTCCAGTCCTCTCTGCAAAAATGATAGCAAGCAAGACATTGCACTATCAATGATAAAATCTAGCCCTTGTGATGGATGGATCCATAAAGAGCACGAGAACCCAAAAACAAAAGATAGAGACAAGATTTGTCAACAAAAAAATGAGGTTAACCAATTGAGCTAAATTAACAATTGAAGTTTCTGGATGGGGGTTTGTTTGCGGGGTCGGGCGAAGGACCATTAGACTATTAGTCAAGTCCATGTAAAGGAATGTATCCTTCCACTAAACTTCTTACTAAGTTACAAGCCTCCAACGGTCAAGTAAATCATGTATAAAGCTGGAGGAGACTGCTAGAGAAACCAAAAAAAAAAAAAAAGAAGAAGAAGAAGAAGAAAAGAAAAAAATTGACCTGCTTCGCTTCACAGTCAAGTAAATCATGTCTAAAGCTGGAGGAGACTGCTAGAGAAACCAAAAAAAAAAAAAAAACAATTGACCTGCTTCGCTGCACAGTCGGGCTGCCCTTTGGTTTCCCATGTGAGGCTAACAAGTGCCATGGCCATTGAGCAATAGTGATGATAAATCCACCTGAAAAAGAATTTATATACCATTTTTTTATTCAAAAAACTGACGTACATGATGAAGAAAATGATGAGGGGCCTGCGGCTTCACCAACTTACATGCACTTTCTAGATGAAATGATTGATCATTAGAAGCGCTAATTTTTATCTCAAAAATTGCACATGCGTTCCAAGCAATTCAAAAGTCATGCTAAGTCAAATTGGCTTAGACAAAGTTGAGAAAGTAAAAAAGAAAGAATTTTTTAGTTTAAAGTTTTTCCCATTTTGATAACGGCAATAACACTGCAATGTATGAATAGCACTAACCACCTTGTATCAGAAAGATAGAAATCTCAAAGCTAATACTAGTTTTGAATGGACTGGTTTCAGCTTACAGAGCCACAGCTACATGCACAAAAAATGTAGAACGCAGGGATCATCACTGGCAAGAAATCATGCATAAAACAGTTTACTACACAGAAGAACAAGAAGGGAAATACCATGGCCGAATGTCACTTACATTTACTCTCAAGATGTTCTCTCGCACCCCCAATCCTGTGTAAAGGAATAAAAGCCAGGCCTGAAATGAGGGCAAGGAGTTAAATTCATACGCTTGCATATCAGTACAATCTCACTTGTAAAGAAAATTTGATCTAACCTGATAGAGTTGAACTGGGAATGCTGGCAGGCATCCATTCCAGAACCAAGATCTTAGAATTAATAATGTGGATGGAAAGAGTAGAAAGAGGAAGGCAGTTCTATCCTGCTCAAGAAAGGACGAAGAATATTAGCAGAAGTCCACAAACTAACACTTAGATTATGAAAACCGCCCTCTTCTGACACCCAAAAAAAGGAGAAAAAATAGCAGCTCTAAGTTCTTGGATCAAGAAAATGCATAAAGACTTTCGCCGAGCAGTTGAAAGTCCAGAGCTACCAGTCTAAGCAATACGCTAGGTCAAGAACACAGTGTGACTTGAACTTAGTGGACTTGGATTTCTGAAGCGTACTTTGATATGTGGTTCCAAGTACACAAAAGGCATAGGTACTTAGAGCATTCAGTAACTAAGGTAATGCTAAGACATTGTTAATTCCTTAGATTACATAATTAACAAGGAATCTAGAGGAAATCGGTCAATTATACACAGTTATAGCTAGTTACTCTTGTGTGCAGAAATAGGGTTATAACTTGGAAAATCAAATCAATTTTCCATGTAAATACCAAAGGGGGGCATATCCTGTATTGCAGGAATTGTCAAGCTGCCGTTATTATGAATACCACCAACCCAAGATGGTACAAACTAGCTTCTACTAAAGTGGTCACCCACCATGTACAATAATCTAGCACCATGGACTTCAAACAACTAATCCTTACACGGAGAATGTGATTATCAACTGACCAGATGATAATTTAAGGCGTTCAAAATTATCAATGCAAAACAACAAAGTGGTGAATTTTTTTATTAATGATGAGGACGCAATGGAAGAGTATGCACCACCAGAAAAAGAACCAAGAATGTGGAGACTAATTACCCTGAAGCGATGTACTCCTCCTTGACTTTCAACTGAACATCTTTCCTCGAAGCCCTAGCATTAATAGGACCAAAAAACATCCTTAAAAACCGCCCTGCAATCACAGAAAACACCAAACCTTGACGTGAACTCAATAGCAATCAGTTGAAATCCTTTTCCGTAATTATAATCAATTGCAAGCGAAAGGCAATACATCATTTTCGCAAAGCAAAGGCAAAATTCTTCCCAAAGCAAATACTAAAACACCATTCTGAAGTGCATTCTCACTGAATCTCAAGATCATGCACAAACTCCAGAATCAAAAACATACATTCCACAACCAAATCACATCCGAGACACACTGCGACCATCCAAATCATAAAACAACATAAAACAATCATTCAAACAACACGAACAAGAACAAGAACACGAACCCTGCGCTTTTCCTGGAAGAAACGAAGACGCATCTCCATCAACTAGCACGCATCTCGCTCTATTCAACTCATCCTCCACCTACACCACAACAATCACATCAATCACCACAACAACACAATCAAAAACAAATCAATCACCACAAAATCCCCAATCCACTTCCTCACCTTATCCGCGGTCTTCGAATCAATCCTCTTCTCCCTCACAAGACTCTCCACCGATCCCATCAGCCGCCGAATCGAGGCCTCGATCGACACCGCCTGCTGCCGCAGCGCGTTCTCCTCCTTGGCCGATTTCGACACCAGCGACGCCGCCGCGTCCTGCAGCTCCTTCGCCTCCTCCACCACTCGAGATACCTCCTCAATCTTCACCGCCTCCGATGATGATGACGTCATCTCCGGAATCCGATGACACCGCCGGATTCCGATGATCTGATGAGAAGGGACACGTGTGAGGGAGACGTTGAGTGTGGGAATTTAAGTGGATTGATTCAACTGTTCATGTAAATCATGTTTGTTGTTGTTTGGAGGTTTGTGTGTAAAATAACTATGTTGTGAACTTGACAAATAGAGTATTATTGATTTGGGACCTTGGCAGCATCATAATGGATATTATGACTTACATTCTAGGACATGACATGTCAAACATAATGTTGCAATCCAAGATATGGTATTAGCTTTCGATTATTATTATTTTTGTTTGGACAATAGTCATTTTATGTTTCAATCATTATAAATTTAGTGAGTTCGATTACAAAAAAAATTTAATTATTTAAAATTATCGTATTAATGACGATATAATTAGAAAATGGATTGTTTATTATCGTACATTCAGATTAATGGTCAATAGTAAAAAATAAGTGAAGTACTGTGGTCTAAAGCATCTTGAGATCTTAACAACCAAAAATTTTGACAATTGTAAATGTAACTCATATTGTATGAGAAAATTGAGACGTTTGGTGGATAAAAATGATGCCGTGGTCCATCTATGCAAGTTTTTCTTCACTCTTTGACCAACAAGCAACTTTTTGAGCTTTTGGCTTTTGGAAAAAAAAAAAAAAAAGGATGTTCTGGTTGAATGTCAAACACAGAATTCGAGTTTCGATTTCCTGTGTCACTCACCCTTGCTTAGGAGCGGAGGTTGCGAAGCGTGAGGGACTATCATGGTCCTAATTGTATTGCATGAGACTTACATCCGACGACGAAAAGTATGAGATTCTAGTCTGGAGTTTGTATGTTATCCATTCTCCCAAGTTCCATATCATGGTGGCGTACACTTGAATCAATCGATAGTGGTGATATATGATGTGAATTCAAACGTTTTAACCTTTTTCGCGAGCTTTTAAAGGGAAGAGCAAAGACTTGCTTCACTAGAATCAGGAGTTAGTAAGCTGTATGATCTCGACGTTACTTCTCAAAGGGAAGGGTTCTTTTACTTGAAACAGTCATTTGCTATCAGCCATCTAGCCTGTGTGATCATTGGTTCATCAGTGTTGTTCTTGTGATAATAATCTAAGAGAGGTTTTCGCTGGCAAAATTTTTACAAAAGATCTTAGCAAGTAGACATGTTTATGGATGTTTCTGTCGCGTGCTTTCTGGCAACTTCAATTGAGGAACTTGAGAGGTTTTGTTTCACTTCCTATCCAATCCTGTTCTGCGGAGAAAATGGTTTGTTCAATCGCGATGCCAACAAGACAAGGCCTTAAAATTAGAAAAAAAAAACTTGTTTATTTGACGAAAGATGGTGAGCGACTGTTTCAGGAGGATGATCTTGTATCGAACATATATAAATGAGGAAATGATGCTGCAGAATAGACCTCTACTGATAGCAATGTCAATGAAACTAGGCCTTGACATAATAGCGGGTTGATTATACTGCAGTTAACACTAGCTATACTTCTTCATTGGGTGAAACCCTGTGAAGTGCTTTAATGAAATTTCACTTATTCCTAATGGTGAGTTGAGCATCTATGATCCATTTATATTATAATGCTCATTGTTCCGGAGCATTAAGCGAGTAGATCGAAGAGAAAGTTTGGGGACTTTCAGTTAGCTTTTTCCAGCTTGATTTGAGTGCTTAGTTATGATTTTGTAATACCTCAGGGAAATGCTTAAATGGTTTTAGTATTATCTATACCTACAAAGTGTTTTTTTTATTTTTATTTTTTTGGTAGCTCATGCTCAACATTGAGTAATGTTGGGATGGGCGACCTCCTGTCAAGTTTCCCAAGGCGTGCGCGAGTGAGGTCAAAGCGTACTGAAAGGATCAGTGTTGGTCAGGAAAGCGGTTCTTGTTTGGGTCAGACTATGTATGGCCGGGGCTTTACAGATATCATGGATATATCCTTCAGTTATGTGGCAAAGATGTGCACTTCAGGTATATCCTTCAGATTGCTTCAGGTATGTGGCGTTACGAAAGAAGTCTTTCGCACACAGCTCGCTAAATATTCTGTGATCTGATTGCATGCGGTGCATCCATTCACATCTTCTTCCTGTTGAAATTAAAAATCAGGTCTGGTCGTAAGCAATCTGGAAAGTGTATAGACAATAACATCTAGAATGCATGTCTACTATCGTGGGCAAAGTCACATCTAGAATGCATGTCCACACCACCATGCCGGCGCTGCAGGAGTTTTTCAGGAAAACGTTTAATCGTGCACCGAGTTGAAGAAATTTGGCAGAACTGTTTTTTCATATTGCACTGTGTTGAAGTATACTGTCTCCCTATGCAGTTGACTTATCTAATTGAAATGCTCGCCTTTGTTGGCATTGTACAGTGTGCCAAAGCTGATGTATCCACTGTTGCACCTAATATTGCTACAAGAACTAAGCAATCGTGGTGGCGGCGCCAAGCAATGCGAACGTACTCCTTGAGATGCGTAGATCATGGATAACTCTCCTTACAGATCTTGAAGGCGTTAGCAGGAGAAGTAGTCAATATGGGAATGCGAAGTTCAAGCGGAATGCCATGAAGAACACTGGAAAAGCCTCGAGAATCATCTTGAAAACTGTCGGCAAGTCAAGTAATTATGTTGAGAAAGATAAAACATATCAATTAAGAGACTTAGGGACTGTTACATGTCTCCGGTTATATGAATCGAATGTACCAAAGATGGTAATAATGTCGCATACAACACTATTTTTCTTGCGCGGTGTTTGAAATAGTGATGCCAAAGCTCTAACCATAGAGATTCCTTAACTGTGCTAGAAGTTCCAAACAATGAGATGCACGCCTAGCAAGATACAACGACTTCGTCTCTGTGAACGCAGCGCTACGACCAGAGGAACAACGCATCAATCAGTGCCTCAAACCCTCTCGACCGACAATGCAACGACGCTACTGGAATTGTGTTTGATGCGTTTTTGGAAATGCAGAGCAAGAGGGAAGAAGGAAGATCGCAGAAGAGGAAAATGAAATTCTTCTCGAATATACGCCAAGGCACTGCTTTTATGGGCAAATAGAAGTGGACACGTGTCGCACAATCATTGGATGACAAATCCAACCTGATTGGGTCCAACGTTCAGATACACAAGGATTGTCTCATTCATCATCCACGAGCAATGTTCAAATAATCAAACTTTATGTCTTCCTTTTAATTATGAGCTTCGATCTACAAAAGGATTTCTTTGCCTTTAACGAGCAACGAAGGGAGAATAGGAACAAGCAAGTTCATCCAAAGGTATTTTGTGTTATCACTATTTTTTGGTTAATTTAGATCTATGTTACATCTAAATCGAAGCTCATCCTCGCACTTAAGGATGGTAATCCGAAACTCCAAAATGGTTTATAATCAAGATGTATTTTTGGTGGTAAGATGAAATGGTTCCCAGATATTGAGTACGAAGGTGGTTGGATCGAAGAAACCGATCCTATTGTCCCTCATTGTTTATCAGTGATAGACATCAATGTTATTCACCAAAGGTTTTATGCCGCGAAAACTGGAGATCCAGTGTCAGTGTTTGCTAACTTTTGGTGTAAGAAAGGTGATGAACCTGCATTGGAGCATAGTATTTGGCCATTGGATTCTGATGATTGTTTAGCTGACTATTTTGATTGATTCAGGCCAGGTTACATATTTCATGTTTATGATCAAGTGATAGGTTCACCCCTAACCGTCATTAGTCCGAAAGGATACGTTGTGTATAGGCAGTACAATATGAACGCATCTTGTTCTAGGCAATTGTTCTTAAAAGATGAAGCACCAACAACTCAGGGTACTGATATAATAGCATGGGAGGGAGATGATGTTGATATAGCTCAGGAAGAAGGAGATGGTGTTGCTCAGGACAATGACAGCGATGCATTATAAGTTCCTTCATTTGTTGGTGATGGGAATGCAAGTAATGAATGGGATGATCATGAAGATGATACAGGAAAAAGGTGATAATACTGATCAAGTACCAGTTGAAATGGATGATGATCCAGTTGCTGACTCACAAAGGGGAGATGGAATGTGGTATTCTGATGTGGATAAGGATTCCTCTATGGGATCATTTCATGAGGAAAATGATGATGATCAGGGTGACAAGGTCAGATGGTTCAATGAAGTAGACATGGAGAATCCACAGCTTGGGGTTGGAATTATGTTTAGATCGTGGATAGAATTCAGGCAAGCCTTGACGAATTTTAACCTTGCTGGGGGTTATGACATCCATTGTTTGAAAAATAAAAGAAAAAAATAATAATAGCCATATGTGCCAAGGCACATCCTGATCAGCTGAAGTCAAATAATAGTAGAAGGATTTCTGAAAGGAAATTCATTATCACAGGCTTAATCTACCACTGAATCACAGTCACATACTCAAGGAAACGAGGATTACTGTAAGTAGAGAATACATGCTTCTCCTGTCAACGGGTCTGCGTTTCAGATCAAGTTTTTTAATAATAACCACACCTGTGGTAGGGCTTATAAAAACCATCTCGCAGATTCCAGATTTGTTGCTAGAACATATCTTGATAGGATGAGGGATAATCCTAAGTGGAAAGTTACTCCTATACAAAGATCATTGAGGAGGGAGAAGATGGTCGAAGTTAGTAGATGGGCTATATACAGAGCCAAGAAAAAAGCAACGAAGGCAATAATGGGAGATATGATTGAGCAATATAGGAAACATAGAGATTATGCTATGACTGTTATTGACACCAACCCTGGGAGTATAGTATGCATTGCTACAGAGAAAACAGGAGTTGTTGATGAATACAGATTCAAAAGGATCTACATTTGCTTGCAAGCATTGAAAGCTGGATTCCTTAGTGGATGTAGACCTATTATAGGTCTTGATAGTTGTTATCTAAAGACAGTGCATGGGTGATATTTTGATATCTGCGGTGGTTAGGGATGGCAATGATAATATCTTTTTGTTATCATATGTTATTGTGGAATTTGAAAATAAGGATTCTTGGGAATGGTTTCTGGAACTATTGATGAATGATATTGATCATGTTGATAACAAAGGTTGGGTGTTCATTTCATAGAGGCAAAAGGGTTTACTCTAGGTGTTTAGTGAGAAATTTTCTAGTGCTGAACACAGATTCTGTTTAAGACATATGTATGCCAATTTCAAGGATAAGTTTGGGTCTGACTCTGTTTTGAAGAAACTCTTCTGAAAGGCTGCATCAATAGACAATGTTAGGGAATAGGATTGTTGCATGAAGGAAATAGACAGGGTTAGTCCAAGGCAACAGGGCAAGGAGAATACCTTTGATTGGCTCAGCAAAATACCACCTACTCAATGGACTAGGTCTCACTTCATTGGGAGGGCTGTTTGTGCAGTATTAGTCTACAACTTGAGTGAGTCTTTCAATGCTTACATGACGGATGCAAGGGAAAAACCTATCATTAGCATGTTAGAGACAATTAGAAGAAAATTTATGGAAAGAATTACAATCAAAAGATCAGGAATTGAGAAGTATGAGGGTAACATCACACCTCATATCTGGAAGAAAATTGAAAAGACCAAGAAGGTTGTTTGGAATTGCTTCTCTATTTTTGCAAGAAGCAACCTTTGGGAGGTATAAGAATATGGTTCTCAATATGTTGATGTTACAAAGAGGATTTGCACTTGCAAGATGTGGGGTATATCAGGTATCCCTTGTAAACATGCAATCAGCTGCTTGGAAATGGACAGAGCACAATTGTAATTCTTTGTCCACCCTTATTATCAAGTGATGGTCATACTATTCAGTATTTTGATTTGATTATTATTAATTTTTCTGTCATTATTGATTCAATTGTTACATATTTTGTACAGAAGAGGACTTATTTGGATATTTATAGTTTAATCATTCACCCAATGTCTAGCCAACCTAATTGGATTTCTTCTAATCTGTCAAGATTGGAACCTCCAATAATGAGAGTACCCATAGGAAGACCAAGGAAAGAAAGGAGATGGGCAAGAGATGAACCAAGGAAGGACCAGAATACATCAAGGTTATATAGGACTTAGGTGCAAATGAATTGTCAGAAATGCTTCAAGACAAGACATAACTCTAGAGGATGCAAGAACCCCATTGATCCCAAAGTAAAATGCAACCTTCAGGTATTCTTTTAATTGACTTAGGCAATTTTTTTTATAACATTTGATGTTGGCTGGATTTGTAAAATCAATATGTTTTACATAATAATCATTTTAACCTTAGGGATCTACATCTAGAATCCAGAATGAGAATGCTGCTAAATCGAATCAACATCAATCTAACCAAGGAATCAATATAAGCCCCTCTTATGCCTGTTGAATTATCTTCTGTTATTGTTTGAAAAAACCTAATAGTAAACCATATGCCTACCAGATACAAAGATCTCAGATTTCAGGATCTCAAATGCATGGATCTCAGTTACAAGGATCCACCAACTCAAAACCTATGTCTACAACTGGGAGAAGAAGTGTCAGGGAAGGGGGAGACTCAAAGGAAAAGGGATCAAGGAGGATGAGTATTAATCAAGGAGAAAATACAACAGCATCTGCATCTAAAACAGGTAAGAGGAGCAAATGCAAGAACTAGTATTGATGGTGGTATAGAAGAGCAAATGCCACAGCAAGTCCATCAGGGAGTGCTCATGCTCATGCTAGATCGGAAAGAAGAGATGGAAGGCCTATATCTGGAGGTGTTAATGGGGTTTAGTTATGGGACAAATTCATAAAATCGTCCCTGTGAACTTGAATTATGAGTGTTGATATCATGTGTCACAGACTTATTGTTTTCTGTATGTTATTGTAATGTTATCAGTCATGGGATGATGTTTTAGATCTGTTGAGGTATTTTGATGTCAAGCTCTATTGAAGTTGTTTTTTGCTGTCCTAAACTCATGTTGAATTATGCCCGGGTCATCTTACTCTTGTTGTGATCATTTCTTGGTGTAATTCAGCTATTTGAATAAAATTAGTTCAGTTATGTGTTATATTTATAGCAGGAACTGTGTTTTCTGATTGGGTTAATATTTGATGTCTTTTATTCCTTGTTTAACCTGTGTCATTCCTGGTTTATGGTGATATTTTGCGTTGAGCCATTATTGTTGGTTTATATCAGATTTCAGGAGTAAGCGAGTGTCAGAATAAAGACCATGTCAGAACAAGAATTGCCAAATACATGCTCACAAAATGAATGAAGCAGGACACGATTTCATTAACAACTTTGAAGATTACATCAGTACAACCAAAGCCAGATTGCTTGAAGAAAACAAAAAGATCAGACATATATCGGTTCCACCTTACATGACCAAACCAGATAACAATCAAACTGATACCCACAACCGTAATCATAATCCCCATTGGTCACTTAATCAATAGAGCCAAAACACCAATGACTGCAATCGAAACCAATGCCATCTTCAACATACCAACAACGATCTCCAGATTCTTCGAACTCTCGAATAGATCATTACAACAACAATGACCACTTCCACGATTTATGTAATCACCTTAAGCTGTCTTTAAACCAATTTATGTGCAATAGGCTCAAAATTGAAGAGGGTTTTATCCCAATTTCCCAGAAAATACTCCAATAGCTTATGGACAATCCGGGCAAAGCCGACGTACGCGTGTGTTGTGAGCCTCATCTAGCTCTTCCCTCGCACAAAATTAGATATTCTTTGGATCCCAAATTTATTTCCAAATATATCATATATAAGGTACATTATTTCATAACAAGATTTCAATGTGGGTCAGTTTTTTTACACCATATGTTTTTCTCTAAACATGAGATATTTTGGATATTGATTTCTCATTCATCCGAAATCAGTTTTGATAATTTTCACATATTGCGATCATCTACTTAAAATGTAATTTTCAACGACCGTAATATCGTCCCAATCCAATGATCGGAACTATCTTAAAATTACGATCAAATCGGACCGATTTCCAACATTGGATATTTCTCAACAACTCGTTTGAAGTTTTAATTTGTTGTCTTGCTGTTTAAGTTGTATTATTTTGTTTTGCTGCTGCTATTGTACTTCAGATACACTTGTTACTCACTGTTTCACTACTCGACTTCCTGTCGTTGCTTAATGTTCAAGTTGTCATTTAGTCGAGTATGGTGTGTGAACATTTCATAGTTAAATTTTATATAGATTTCTGTTGGATCAATGAAACCGAATTACCGATTTTTCAAATTAAGTAACCAAAAAAATCGATATCGATAAAATGGGACGGATATGACCAAAATTTTGAAGGATAGAAAGATTTGGGATGGGAAATAAGTCAATATTGAATTGAATCATACCATGCACATCCTTATTTTGATCTACGGATTATAAGATGCAATCGGATTAATGATGAGATATATTGATACCAGATATTTTTGGATTCAACTGGTGCAAGGGAAATCATTGAGAGAGTATAAAATGTGTTCAATTTTCCTGTCAATGAGACTTTGAATCTGTCGGTGCTTAGACTGGTGGTGCTATGTGCTTGAAAACTTGATGAATCTCCCTCATTATTTTTTCGCCGCAAGCCAGATTAACCTCATATGAAATGGATTAGTTCACAAATTCTACATTTTAGGTGAACTCGTTGTGCAAGTGGCTATTAAAAAGTTCCTATAAGATTATTATTTGTTCACAGGCTTGTTATGATATTATAATCCTCTAACCTTTTCTATGTGTTTGTACTCGAAGGATGAGCACTGTTGGGCCGACAATTTTATGGGCTTACCAATGCCAAATGGGTCTAATAAGTCCTTTCGTTGATGGGCTCATCACCACAAAGTAGCTCCGTACTCAACAGGTTTTGAATCTCTAAATTGATTCTAGCAATGCTAGTTCAATTGGTTCTAAACCTCTAAATTGATGGATACAGTAATCTACTTAGACGACTCTGTTGCTTGATTGTTTGTAACGCGAAACCTTATTTAGCTTATGCATACGAAAATCTATTATCGTATATATCGAATGGACGGTGACTATAACTTCGCACATCATATGAAAAAAAAATACATGCTACTAGTTTACAAGGAAAAGCGATCGACAACGAACAATCCATGAGGCAGAGACGATTAGAGAAAAGAGAAACGATAATGGATCACATGCAATGTGAGGCACACCGCTCACGAAATGAGCCAGCAAGGGAGCAAAAACCACTACCAATTTATTGCACGACTCGCACAATAATTCTCCTCTCTATAAAAAAAAAAAAAAACAATTGAGTTAGCTTATTCTAATCGTCTTCGACTTGCCGTTGCTGCAGTTTATTCTAATAATTTGATCTGAGATACAGACAGTCGGATCATTGATCGGATCTAATCACGGATAAATTTATTTATATTTATTTTGAATAAAAAAATTTATTATTAAAAATTATGTTATATTTGACTGGTTTTATTTAATCAAAGTTGATGTGCTGAATCTCGTTGCCATGTTCTTGCCAACATGAACATCCCTGTGTGCTTCCGACATGTGAAGAACAATCAAATGCTGGATTAATTAGATAAAGATGTTTCTGGCATATTTTATTGTTACATATGAGAAAACTGGCATTAGCTGGACTTTAGCGTTCTAAATAATAGTGCAAGATTAATAATTGAGCAAATTACTCTAAAGTATTATGAAAAGAACAGTACAAAAGGATTCGAGTAAAGAGACTGAGGAGAGAAAAGATGTTCGAATTTAGAATTTGTCATAGCGATGGAAACAAATGGAGTAGTTTGGATAATGTATCAATAATTTTCCATATTTGTTTTAGATATGTATGGATTGTACTGTGTATACTAGTATGTCTTGACCTATTTACATATACGCCATCACTGTATGCTTCACATAAAACAAATTCTGAAATACTCGCTTGTTTTTTTTAATTGGAACTTCTAAATAGTACCATCTCATAATAAGTTTAGCGTTTATTCACATAAACAAAAAAATTAGTTACATTACGAATGATTCATAGAATGATCAAATAATATTTTTTATAAAATTATCATAAAATATAAAAAAAACATTTAATTTCTATAAATTATCATCCGTTTATATTTATCCCTGAACTATTAAATAATCACTTAACCCTCTAAATTTCAAAAAATCCTTGATTTTGACACATGATTCCATGAAAATATACTCTTTTTTTCCGGAAAACCCCCTCACTTAACCCCCTCAAAAGGGGGCATATGGGTATTTTCAAAATTCGGGGGCTATGTGCTTGTCAACAAGAGAGTATTTGTTATTTTTCCTAAAATATCAAAGATAGTTAAAATTATATATAATAATTTTGAATCCAAATAAAATTTATATTATATTATTTAATTATAAAAATTAAAATGGCACATCCAAATACATATAGTATTTAATTAGTACTACGTAATATTGCAACCCTTGAAGGGAGTAGTTGACGGTATCGTTCTTTTTCTTTTTCTGTGATTTAAGATTAATCATCTATATATCTTTCAAGAGACAATTTATTACTCCCTTTGTGTTCAAAAGATTACAGGACATTTTCATATGATATAAATTTCTAAAATATTATCCAAAACATACAATCCAAAGAAATAATTTTCATTTGATACAATTTGTATTTCCTCAAAAACAAACAGCCTTCTACACAATCAAATTCTTCAATTCATTAAAACTCAACAAATTTGTTTCTAATCATTCTTATTTGATCTTACATACATAAATCAATCGATTTTCATCCACAAAACAATTTAGATCTTTCAATTTCGTCTAAAATTCGGTTTTGATCGTTTTGGAAACCCTAATTATAAAATCATTGTTCGTTGATCGTATTCAGTGATTGAAAACTCTAACCTACTTATTTGGGTTAGAGTAATTTAGTTTGACGAATGGCTTCGATTGATTTTTTGTTTTTGCTTTTTCTTTTTTTTTTTTCTGAACTTGTTGGATTTGAAACTAGCGCATTGTTGCAAAACAAAATAGTGCGCCAGTGTTTAGCGGTTGGTTTCCTTTTTAAAATAAAAAAAAATCATGTTGGATACTATGTAATAATGTTTACAATTTTATGGATATCATATTATAAAGTTTTATTTTAATTGATTTTTTGTGGTTTTTGGATTTGTTGTATTTTAATTACCGCACTGTTTTGTTTTGTTCTGTCGCGTCCTATTTGAAACAATGCGTCAGTTCAATGAAACAGTGTGTTAGTGTTTTTTTTATTTTTTTAATTACCGCACTGTTTTGTTTTGTTCTGTCGCGTCCTATTTCATTGTTTGAAACAGTGCGTCAGTTCAATGAAATAGGACGTGTGAATATTGTTAATGCTTCACAATGTTAAACAGTGCACCAATACAACAAAATAGGACGTCTGAATAATTCTATACTTTTTGAAACTTGTGTTTTTTTTTTAAGAAAAAACAAACATGTTGTTTACTAAATAAGGATTTTTTTTAATTATATTAATATCATGTTATAAATTTGTGTTTAAGAATTTGTTTAATCTTGTGATTTTTTGAAGAATAAAACAGGTACACTGTTTGAATAACACTGGCGTCCTGTTTGAATGAAACATTGCGCCTATGTTATGTAAACAATGCGACTAAGTTTTTTGATAATGTAAACAAATCGAAACATGCTTTTTTAATCCTTGATTTCTGTCATGTTGTTCCATGACCTGAGGTCTTGTTTCTGTTTGAATCGACAATCTGTTTTTTGTGGCATTTCATCGAACATTTTATGGGTGTCATTCTTATGAGCTACTGTTCATATGCTCCTGATATATCAAAGATTAATTTTACGGGTGTTTGTGAGTTTGGAGATCCTTGTACAAGGATCTTCCTATTCATACACTCTTATTGTGCGAGTGTTTGTAAGTCTGAAGATCCTTGTACTTCTTTCCTATGATTTTCATATTTGATGTGTGATGAACTGTGAAGATAAAGCAATGTGACAAGGAGGATGAATCCGATGGACTTGCGGTGGCGGTGGGTGGTGGGTTGTAGAGCTAGAGCAAGGTGGCGAGGAGAGTGAATCCGATGAGCAAAATGACGTCGTGTTTGGATTAGGTTGGGATAAATTCAAATTGTAGTAGATGGAAATTATTTTAACGTGTTATATGGATTAGGTATTTTTTTTTTATAGTTTTTTGGAATTCATGAAAAAGCTTATAATTTTTTGTTCGGATACGCATCACGATAAAAAATTTTATCGGTGTTACAGGACGATCAAACAATTTTTTTTAGAAAATATTATGAAACATTAATAATAATAAACATGTATTATACACGAAGGTCATTATAAAATTTAAATCATGTCATTAAGATAAATAACGAAATTTCTTAAATTACGTACTAAATAATATAAATTTTTTATAATAATTATAAAACGAAAATAATACTTCTGGAAAAAGAAGATAATTTTTTTAAAATTAATTCACCCAAATTTCTACAAATAAAAATATTCGCATTCAAGCACCGTTAAAAGTACATATGGACGAGGAGTTGAGGGTATAAAAGTAAATACAACTTCGAAGGTACGGCCCACCACTCCATTGACTTTAAAGGTTAAAAAAAGATAATTTCTTTCCACGTACCAGTTGATACACCAATTTGCATGTCAAGACGTGGAAAGAGGCCGTAAGTGGGGCGCCTCAACTCAACGCGAAAGATACTCTCCATCCCAGGAAAAAACAAAAAAAATTGATATCGATTTAAAATTACATATGTAACGATGATATAAATTAATTTTTTTATAAAATATTAATAATTATTTAATTTATATATTTTAACTTTCCAAAACGATAAAAAATGATTTGATTTGAAAATAAGATTTATATTCAATTATAAAATAATATAATATATATATATGTTATATTTTTCGTGGGACGAAAAGAGTAATTGACATTGCATTTATAACAATGTCCAACTTTTATATCGTGAAGTATAAAAATATCCTTTGAAAAGTAATGTCATTCATCTTCCATATGTAGATTTGATCCATTCTTGCTTTGTCGACATCGTCAACAACAATCTTGACCATCTTTGTTTGACATAATTTGTGAAAAACAAAATACACAATGTCATCTCCTATCGATTAAATTCATATTTTTCGATTGGTCAATGTGAGTATAATCCCAGCGATTTTCCCTTGTTATAGACTTCATAATATTAGGAATATTGATTCCTATAAAGAGAAAAATATGAAAAGAGATAAAAGATTAAACAATGTTAGTAACACACATTACATGATTCAACATAAATCACAACAAGAATGGAATATAGAATTTGAAAATTAAGAGACGATGTATTCAATTTTTTTAAGGACTTATACATCCCTTCTTCTAAGAATAGAATACCGCTTAATTAGGGATCTCGACAAACAATCCTCCAGGATATAACTAAATCTCGTATGAACACTATAAGAAATGATCCCGAATAAATCCTTGCGAAATCTACTTTAAAGTAGACGAGAGAAACCGATATTATAATGGTGGAGATTTTCCTTTATAAATGATAGGATGATGATTTTGATAATTCTAAAACTCTTAGGACGTGTTTAGGGGTGAGTATTTATACACTATTTAAGGCACAAAAACATTTAAAATTTAATTCCGTGCTTGTCCCAAAAAAAAAAGCCCAGAATGTTTAGGGGTGAGTATTTATACACTATTTAAGGCACAAAAACACTTAAAATTTAATTCCGTGTTTGTCCAAAAAAAAAAGCCCAAGTTCGATCCGACCTGAAAGTGTGTGTTTCCAAAGTCCAGTATGTCTTTTACTTTAATTTAAAAAAGACTATATGAAAAGCAGCTTATATATATTCACCTCATTTTCTCACCATCAATGTGGATAAAAATTTTCAAATAAACACTTATTCCTTTTCATTTAGTTATATAAATTTTTACATAAATTTATTTTCATCATATTTTTTTTATCATATTTTATATGTAATGTTGTTATATTTCAATAACTACGTTTAAAGAAGTAATATTAATACTTAATACAAGAAAACTTTCAAGTTTACGCACAGCACCAGTAGCATCCTCCTCGTATATACATTCTCATGTCCAGCATTGTCATTGAATTACACAAGGCACCACACCGCCACGGTTCATTGATTGCTTGAGGTCCATGCTCATGCTCTTCATGTGGCAAGTCGCCACCGTACAACATTTTCACCAATATTCTGGCTCCTTGCTTTTTATTTTAATTCCTTCATCCTACATAAATTACTTTCTTTATTCTATAAACCTTATAATGTTTTAATCCAACATATCAATATAAAATTTTATATATAACGATGATTAAACATAGTTTTTTTTATAAATTTATTATAAAACATCAATTATTGTGTAAGTTACGTATTTCAAGCTAATACAAATTACGGGACGATCAGACTTGATTTGATATGAAAACGAAACTTATATTCATATGTATAAAATAATATAAAATACTTATATGTTGCAAAGTTATGGGACGAAGGGAGTAATATTTATTAAATTTGATTGTCTCAAATAAATTATAATATTTTGTAATTTTTTAATTTTTTAATACAAAATTATCATACTATCCATATTTTATATTGTATCAATCTATCCCACTACTATTTTTCTTTTTCTTTTTCTTACTTTTTTCTTTCACACACTCACAATGACAATTTAATTATTCCTAATGAATTCAACACATATATAAATTATGATATCGGATCAATTGATTGTAATTTATGTGAGATGAAAGGAGTACCTATGATACTTTACCAAGTAATATACATGTAGGTATAGCGATGCAGACCGTATTTAAGTAGGGGTGGTACTTTTCATGAATCGTATTGCATCTCTAATTATGTGGTACACATACTATATATAGCCATATGTTCGAGTTATGTCGTTACTCCAATGCCTCTTGTAATTACAACAAAAGGTTAATGATATTATGATCCTGATCCGTTGAGACTATGTGAGAGTTAATTGATTTTTTTATTTTTGTTTTTGGATAATATGGGTGAGTTAATTCATAATTGGTTATGCATATGAAAAAAATATTAATATATATGTGAATAATCATCGTCTATCATCTTTCGATTTTTGGTTTAGACATACACGTTATTCATGTCCAATTTGTGTGTATTGGAATCTTTCATTGAACTCTTTCTATACCCTTACATGCATGATGCACCTGAGAGTGCTTGTGTTCCAACTCCTCACCTGTACCTTTAACAAAAAAACTGAAAATAAAAATTAAAAATCAGACAACAGAATACTACAAAATTGTTACTATCAAACAGTGCCTTAAGTATCTGATTCAGCTATTCAAGTTTTGGCTAACTATTTTCCTGGATGATGCAATGTGATTGATAATTTCTCGTCTCATGTCAAATATATCATTTTTTATCATTATATTATTCAATATATATTTTTAAAAAAAATTTGTCGTTTTAATGATATAAAAAAATTATATCATTAACATCAGATTAAGATATATAACTTAAATTATTATTGATATTTTATAATAATTTTTTTTAAAAATAAATTTTATCATATAATGTGAATCAAACCTCGTTTTGACACATTTTTTTTTAAATTATAAGAGGGAGCATGTGATATTTATGGTGGTACAGTACAGGTTGGCAGATTTCATTCCCTTTCACACTGACGCCGCCGTTGTCCGTTGCCACCTCCCCGAGCATGTGGAACCGCGTGATCGTATCACACGGCTGACCCCATCCAATCATTCCCTTCCAACCAAATTATACTCGTTGGCTTTCTTCAAATTATTAATATTTTTTTAAGATATATTATTCAAATTACAATATTTTTATATTTAATAATTTTTTCATCTAAAAAATTAAAAATATTTTATTATTTTATATCATATCAATTCATCTATCATCATTTTCTCATTTTTTATCTCATACACTCATACGAATAAAATTATCATTCTTTATTAATTCAATACACATATAAATTATCGTGTCGGATTAAACTGTATAATTTGAATGAGACGAAAAGAATAACACTTTTTGAATTGGATCATTTCAATTAATTAAGTATAATATTATCATATTTAAAAACTTATTTTCCTACAAAAATATCAAAATATCCTTATTTTTTATTTTATTTTACATCAATATTTTTCTATTATTTTTCCTCTTTTTTTTCTTACTCTTTTTACTCACAAGAATAAAAAAATAATTTAATTTTAATATCAAATATTAACACACATATAAATCATTATTAACATAAGACAGATGGAGTAAATCGATTTGTTTGCTATCCTAATGAAAATTTACGGGGAAAATCAGCAGTTATGGTAAATAACTTTCACACCATCTTGAACTGTTCGTTGTTTTGCTGAAGGGCATGAAGGAAAACAACTGTATGCTTTGTACTTCCCCGTCTCATGAAATTAATTTTGTCATGTAAATTTTAGATTATAAAATTAATGATATTATAAGTTATATATAAGACGAATAAATAATATTTTTTTATAAATTTATCACATGATGTCAAACATAATTTAAATTATATATTATAATCTTAAATCAAAATAAATTTCACATTATATCATTTAGTAAAAAATAACATATCAAAATTCATAATAAATATTATAATTATTGAATCTGTGCAGTGTTATGAGTATATATTATGGCCTGGGACGGGGAGAGTACGACAAAAACAAACAAAAAGAAAACAACATTGTCGACATAATCTGGATTAGTCTTGTGGTTTAATGGCGAAATTGACTACGGCTCATCACAAACAGCATTTTCGTGGTCTTTGCAAAATCACTGCATTGTTACGAATTTTAGTACTTCTCTTTTTCATAAATCGATTAGATGAAAATTTTGATTATTGTATTAAAAAATCATTAATTTCATCTATATGTTATATACTTAAATTTTAATAAATTCAAAATTTTTAATAATTACTCTATCTATTCCATATATTTTGCATCATTTTTTTCATTTCGGAATGTCCCAAATTATTTGCATTGTTTCCTTATTTGAAAATTTTTGTGTGTTTATGAATTAAAGAAAATGGAAAGAAATTTTGTGTGTGGTTGAAAATTGAAGTTGAAAAAAAAAGAGATAAATTTAAATTTACGTGATCAAAATAAATATTATTACAAAATATATTAGGACCAAAGAAGTATTTTTTTCGGTATTTTTGTTGTTGGGTGAACAATAATGATAGAGAAAGCAACGGAGCAATTGCAACATTACGAAGTATTCACTGTTTGAGAATGAGAGCTTTTTGTTCAGCTCTCTAACCATGATAGATTACTCTAGAATGTAACATGTACAAAATATACTATCTTCATAAAGAACTCTAAAAAGCAAAAAATTATAATTGAAAATTTCAATAGAGTGAAAGCATTATTAATCAAAAACTTAAAAAACGAGAGATATGAAGAACAACTAGTTTTAAAGAAAAATTTTACGGCTTAGATCAAATTGTTGGTGTTACAAACTTAAGTTACTTTTGTGTTTTAATCCTTCACATTTTCGTGTAGGCACACGAGATCGTCGAAGTAATTACATTAATTTTCGATTTTAGTTCAGGATATAATTAAATTTTTTGCATTAGGAATCACATTTCGATTACTAAACAATCATTGATAATCATAACCCATCAACTTCGTAATACCATTACAAAATCAGTGCAAAATCATTGTACAAACCATTGTTAATCGTTAAATCTATCAAAAGATAAAAACAACAATATAATCCAAACGATATAAATGAACAACAATAGAAACTGTTCATGCACAATAATAAAATACAAAATCTTATTATTTTTAAAATTATATTAAATATCAAAAAATAATTAATCCTTAAAATAATAAATAAAAAATAATTGATTTTAATTTATTTTGTCTATTATTATTACAGTGCACGAGCAGATTCTGCTGGTCATTGAAAATCAAAATTAGTGCAATTTTCATGTCTCGTTTGTGCTCGCCCAGACACACTATAAACCAACGAACAACTCTTCACTCCTCAAATCCTCTCATTCCCCAAATCCCCTCGTTTTCCTCTCCCCCTGTTTTTCTCACAATACCAATCAATTAAAATTCTTCCCAAATTCAAAAAAGGTACTCGTTCAAATTGAGTTTCTTCCCCCCTTTTTTCTCAATCCAATTTTCCCCGTTTTTGTTGATTCATGGAACCCATTTTTGTGTTTGTGATCATTGGCTCATAATTCCAGTTTTTGAATTCGCATCAAAATTTCATCAAAGTGCTTGCTGGGTCCTCACAAAATGCGAATTCGAGTATTTTTCGTACATGGGTATGGAAGAAATGAAAAAAATAATTGGTCATGGGTATTTGAAAAGATCATGAATTTCATCTGCCCATCATTTCAATTGTCGCAAATTCAAAGTTTTACTTGTTTAATCTGTTATTTGGGGCAATGAATTGTGATGGAAGCAAAAATAAAGAAGGAATTACCCTTGCTTGAATGCGAAGCAATTGTAACAGATCGAATTATTCACTTTTGAATCGCTTTTGTGTTTTAGGTTAGGTGTCAAGATCAAACTTTATCTGTGGGGATTATAAATTTTTAGAGGGCCCTTTTAGTTTTCTTGTTTGATGAGTTGCTTTATTTGTTGGTCCCATTTTCATGTGCGTAATGTTCAATTGAAGTTGACATGATTAGTTATATCTAATTCCACATGATAATGAATCAATGTGCTCATAACTTTGACCCATTAGGTCTCTCTCAATCCAGTTGTTTCCTAGCTTTTTGTGCTAATTTTTCATCATTATTTAGTTTAATTTTTTTGTTACTGTCTTTTTGTACTTAGCCTCCTTTCTTGGTGAGATTTGAGTAAATAATAAGTTTGAGTTAGTTATTTGAAGAGGTATTTCCTGGGTCAAACCAACCCCATCTGCCATCATGTTTGCACTGAACTAACACTCTCTGCACATTCCTGTGCTGCTGCATATTGGTTTCTGATAGCATATGAGTATGTGTGGGATCTCTTATGTTTTCCTATCATTTGTTGCTTGAATTTGGTGTGTTTCATGGTACTTGTGTTTTTTTGTTGCATATATAGCCGAACGGGAAATGTATAAATTGATGCATTCGTTATTTTCATGGAGTCGTAGTAATTCGGTGTCGTTTGATATGATCTATAATTCCATGATCTTAGACGAGATTGTTTAACATTGGAGATGTTCTTTTATGTTTTGTATTGGAATAAATCTTAGTTCTTGTAGCTGATGTTGTACATATTTTGATGACAGGAGGTGGAGTGAGTGACAGGAGATAGTAGAATTGCACATAATTTGGTTTGGTGAGCATTGGTTGAGTTGCATTTGGTTCTGAAGTCATCTCGGTAGAATCCAAAGATGAAGCATAAGGACAGTGATGGTAAGCCAATCAATCCGCCTGATGGAGGCTCGAAGTTGTTTACGAGATCGTTGTTGTTGTTAGTGTTGTGTGGGATTTCGTTCTATCTGGGTGGATTAGTATTCTGTCCGGAGAAGAACTACTTAGCAGCCAAGGATGTCGCAAAGACCGAGGCCAAAGAGGTAGAGTCCAAAGAAAATTCAGCTGTTGTGCCTCTCCAGATTAGATCTGTCTCGTTCCCCAAGTGCAGCATTGACTATCAAGATTACACACCGTGCACGGACCCTAGGGTATGTGTCTACGCTATTTAGCATCATCTGGAGTGTGTATATGGTTTGGATCATGTACAATGTAGTGATCGGATTCATAAAGTTTTGATTCTGGTTATTTGATCAGAGATGGAGGAAGTATGGCTATTATAGGCTCACACTGATGGAGCGACATTGCCCTCCGATCTCTGAAAGGAAAGAATGCTTAGTTCCGCCTCCAAATGGCTACAAATATCCGATCCGTTGGCCAAAGAGCAAGAACGAGTGTTGGTACCGGTATGTGATTCATGCTCTTAACTTTGCTATGATATGGAAGTCCTTCGTTTGGAGATGAAGGTTTCTTTATGACATGATATTGGTTGTTTTCAGGAATGTGCCATATGATTGGATTAACAAGCAAAAATCCAATCAGCATTGGCTGAAGAAGGAAGGGGAAAAGTTTATCTTCCCGGGTGGAGGTACTATGTTTCCGAACGGAGTCGGTGCTTATGTAGATCTGATGCAAGACTTGATACCACAAATGAAGGATGGAACTGTTAGAACTGCTATTGACACCGGATGTGGGGTGAGTCTAACTTCCCACGTGATATGTGAATCAAAACTGGAGATGCTTGGGTTAAGTCAGTGTTTGCCATATCGGGCTTGTGTCACTGATATTGTGTGTTAACAACGCATAGGTTGCGAGCTGGGGAGGGGATCTATTGGATCGAGGAATCTTGACTGTCTCTCTTGCTCCTAGGGATAATCACGAGGCACAAGTCCAGTTTGCTCTGGAGCGTGGAATACCAGCCATACTTGGCATCATTTCCACGCAGCGACTTCCCTTCCCTTCTAACTCGTTTGACATGGCTCATTGCTCTAGATGCCTGATCCCTTGGGCAGAATTCGGTATGTTGGTCTGCTTGTGTGAAACAATATCAATGGAATAGCGTTCTCGTCACTAGAAATTACTATGCTATGAAATTCAGCATTTTTGTGTCTAGATTCCATGATTCGTGATATGTGTTTGTATGTTAAATTCTCTTTTAAAAAGGGCCTTCAATCTTTAGGTGGAATTTACCTCATGGAAATACACAGGATCCTCCGCCCAGGAGGTTTCTGGGTACTTTCAGGACCGCCAGTGAACTATGAAAACCATTGGCATGGGTGGAATACCACAATCGAGGAACAGAAATCAAACTACGACAAGTTACAGGAGTTGCTCACTTCTATGTGCTTCAAATTATTCAAAAAGAAGGATGACATTGCCGTCTGGCAGAAGGCTTCCGACGAGAGCTGCTATAAGAAGCTCAGCAACCCAGATGCATACCCGCCAAAGTGTGATGACGGCATAGAACCTGATTCAGCATGGTACACTCCTCTTCGCCCATGTGTTGTGACCCCTGGTCCAAATATCAAGAAAACCAGCTTGAAATCAGTCCCAAAATGGCCTGAGAGGTTACATACTGCCCCAGAGCGGGTTTCTGATGTTTCAGGCGGTAGTGCCGGGGCTTTTAAGCACGACGACAGCAAGTGGAAAGTCCGAGCAAAGCACTACAAGAAGCTGTTGCAGGCACTAGGCACTGACAAGATAAGAAATGTCATGGATATGAACACGGTGTATGGAGGCTTTGCTGCGGCGTTGATCAGTGACCCTCTTTGGGTCATGAATGTGGTGTCCTCTTACGGTTCTAACACGCTGCCGGTGGTCTATGACCGGGGGCTTATTGGAACCTATCATGACTGGTAATCTGAGCCATGAGCATGCTCATCATGTTTATTATGAGTTTCCTGTTTAATTGATTTTGGAAAAATGTAATCGCTGATTATGCTGTCTTGTATGATGTAGGTGCGAAGCGTTCTCCACGTATCCTAGAACTTATGATCTTCTTCACTTTGATGGCCTCATCACTGCCGAAAGCCATAGGTATGCATTTTGCAGTTTTCGCGCCTCTTCACTTCTCTTGACATCAAGTGTTAGAAAGTTGGAACTTGCACATCCGATATACTAGCAACTTACTGAGGCGCTGTGTGGTACATTCTAATTAGAATTATCTATATTTTTCAAGTTCATGAACCTTAGTTCAGTCGGTGAGAGTATTGAACCATCATCTCAATGGTCAATGAACCAGATCGGGACTGTCACAATGACATTCTAGAAAGAGTATAGTATATGTCTTCCTGTACTATATCATAGCATTGCATATAATGTGATGAATTTGAGAACCAGTCCATATATCTTGGGGTTTACGTTCTGCAAATGTGAAGACATAGCTTAACCAGTCTGACTTTGTTGAAAGATAGGTCCCCCTTTCATTTGAACTGTATGCCATTTCTAACAGGAGTTATTCATACAGGTGCGAGATGAAGTATGTCTTTTTGGAGATGGACAGGATCCTGCGTCCTGGTGGATACGTGATCATCCGAGAATCCAACTATTTTGTGGATGCCATAGCTACCATGGGTAAGGCGTTGAGGTGGGGTTGTCGTAAGGAAAAAACCGAGTATGAGACAGAGAGGGAAAGCATTCTGATCTGTCAAAAGAAGTTGTGGTATTCCAAGGAGAGCTCATGATAACCAAGCAGGTGATTTTGTCTCCTCAGTTGCATATCTCGCGGTGCTGGCGGGCATATACGTCTGCTCCTTTCTGATTGCGCGAAGCTGAACGAGGGTCTCGCTGTTCAGGAAGGAGCTTATCGGTTATACGAAGCATACAAAGATTGTGAAGCTAAAGAATTACAATTCTCTTTGATTGGTTAACTTAGGATCTAGTTCAAAAGCGTGATCCATATTCTTTGTCATAGATTTATACATGTGTTATGCTTCACAAGTTTTATTTGGATCTTCGAATATCACTCAAGATGTGATTCTGCAATGTGTTAAGAATCAATGCAGAACGGGATATGAAGTTCCCAAGTACAATACTATACAGATATGGTTCTTGTTTATTGAAAGTTAATAATATTTTCTACATGAACTTTCTTTTGTTTACAGTATGGCAACTGCATCGTGATTCGATCATCATCTCAGATGCGTCAATGGCGCTAGGCTGAAGCATTGTTTGGTTATAATCTCAGGATACTGATCAACAGGCGGCATGAAACCATATCAAGCCACAACCAAACAAGCCATAACCAGAACAAGTCATGTATCAATATCATGATACGGTTTCCTCTCGTTAATAAAAGATCCTTGAAAGAAAAATCAATCCAGTAATTGTTTCACATTAAACAATGATGACAAATCTAGGGTTTAAGAGCTGGTAGAAGAGGAGAAAGAAGTTGGAGAAACAAGAGACTCAACATACCAGACAACTGAAAAATACCGCTGTTCATCAGGAACTCGAAGAACCTCAGTGCAAGCGTGTTTCTTATGCAGGTCGTAACAGAACAACTTAAGGAGACCTTTACGATCTGTGGCCATGAGAACTGTATTTTCATCTTTGAAGTAATCCATCGGATACGATTGCTTCTTGAACATTCGAAGCATGTTCTTCCTTTCTACACGAAGCAACCTCATTCGAGCCTCCTTGCAGTGTCCATCCTCCACCGTTCGTATCATGACCCAAATCTTGAACCACTTCAGCTCATATGAACACCGTAACCCAAAGCAATCGTCACCCAAGACATTGAAACAGATCCCATCACTTGGTACATTTCCCTGACCTACGAGTGTAAACACGTCGAATTCTTCATTGTGTATATCGAATTTAACAAGGGATCTTTCGCATTTATCTGTGGGGTAACGCGTTGATATGAACTAATAGACAGCATTGTTCATATATTGTCCAATTTTTAGAGGGGCTACGTTCCTGAATATTGAGGGGCAGATCAAGCTCGTGATTTCTGATCGCCTACACCTAAGGCTTCTGAGACTGTAAATATGGACGACCATGCCCCTCTGCCTTACGATAACAACTTTGTAGTCGTCGTCCACAGAGTCATATCTGAATCCCATGGCTAAGTGCAGGATGTGATAACTTCTGATATGCTCTTAATGGAGGAGGGAGAACTTTGTGCTTAATCTGGCGTAAAAAGAAGCACGCAAAGCAAGCCATTGTTGGGAACACACTCAACACTCGGATGCAAGTTGAAGTAAATAATATGGATAACGAATCAATAAAAAACAATAAAGTCGTGAGGATAAAAACTCGTGATCGAGATTTTTTACGTGGAAAACTCGTGAGGGTAAAAAAACACTGGATCGATATCAGAGTTCACCCAAACTTCCACTAATCACCAAGTTAATGGAGTACACGTCAATCTCCTCCTCTATCATACTGTAATATCCTGAAGAAAAAAAAAAACGTATATTTAAAAACAATAGGATTTTATTTTCAAATGTCAGAGACTCCCCTAAATCTTCTCAACCACCTGCCCACTTACCCATTTTCTGTAACGTGCATTCCACTCTCCAGAAAAACCTCCTCCCCATTATCAAAATATTCAAAACACAGGAACCGCAAAAATCAAACCAACAACTTGAGCAATAATCTGAGTGCGACGAGCAGAACTGAAACGGAGAAAGGGGTATGGATTCATCTCTCACTCTGATTTCGTATTCGTTTATATTTGATTTTAGTTTATTTTATTCTCGTACTATATCCGTATTGCCGGATTCCGACCAATTTCCGACAAAACCCCGACTCCCGAACTCAACCCGAACCAACCCGAGCCAAACCGAACTCAACCCGAACCAATCCGAAGCCCCGCCGAAGCTGTCTGAAGCCGTCGCCACCGCGCACCTCGCCGGATCCAGCCCTGCCGAAGACGAAGCCGCCTTCCCTGCCTGTCGTCGCTGCCCAGCAGACCAGCCCCGACGACACCGCCTCCCTCATGCCGCCTCCAACCTCGCCTGAGAACCCGTTCACGGATCCGAACCCTGCCGACGTCGACTCAACCCCGACCCCGCCTGAAAACTTCTTCGCTCGACGAAAGCCCGACGCCGCGCTGCAGCCCCGCGATGTCCCCGTTCCCGTCGTCTCCTGGCTCGATCCAAGTGCGCCGAGCAGCCCTGTCACACCCCGACCGCCGCCGGGTTTGCTTACTGCGGGCGAAGGAAGGGGAATATTCCCTTGGGAATATTCCCTTTTATTTAATAAAACGATTTATTATAACAATTTATCGTATTTCCTTTTTGCGTAATAAAATAATTTAATATAATGTGTTATTATAACACATTATGAGGTTTATTTAATTATACGCAAATCTGGGAATATTATTCTAAAAATATCGTGCAATAATATTTTATATATTGTAATATTATTGTAGGTGCGACAAATATTGAGAAGCAAGATTAGGCCTGTGATTATCTGAAGGATTTTCTGAATTTCTACAAATGACGAGGTAACACACGTCGTTACCCTAAATTATATGTGCGTGATTTTATATACATGATTGTGTGATTACGTACCCGCATGACACATAAAAATAATAAAGGTGTGATGTGCTTGATTGCCTTGATTGGTTGCTAAAAGGGTAACGATGCAACCTGTAGAATATTATAGAATTTTAATAACGGTTTTTGAATATTGCTCGCCTGCTCTTGATGTGTGATATCCTGTGCTTGTTGATATAGTTCTTGTAACGAATTATAATTCTTGAAAATTATTAAGAACGTTATAAAATATAGCGTTATATAAATTTACGAACACCATGGTGGTCACCTGCTATACATGGATTAATATGATTAATTTCATATTATCTGCCTGAAATCTCGAATTAAGAATACCATGATGGTCACCTGCTATACATGGATTAATATGATTAATTTCATATTATATGCCTGAAAATCCTGAATCCTGTT
>LIEC01011158.1:1815-30143 GCA_001925005.1 Drosera capensis
ACGAGAATCAGACCAAAGACAATGACTAGTCTAAACAAGGTACTAATACATGAACAAATTGGTGAGGAGTTTCAAGAATGAAGTCTTCAATAACATATACTTCCGTGCAAGTATCAGATCAAAAGGGGAGCATATACGAATCTAATTTTTCTGGTCAACGTCGAAGAAGAAGTCGTTTCCCCCAAAAATGAGTTTTATTTTATTGACGAAATCGCTTCCTCAGAAAATAAGTTCTAACCAATTTTTGTTAATTTTTTTTCACGTAAGCAGAACTCCCTTTCTCGGAAGACATTTATGTAAAACAAAAATCGTTTTTCCGGAAAACGATTTCTTATGTAATGGTGAACTCGTCTTTTGGGAAAGCAAGTTCTGTTTAAACGTTAAGAGAAAACAATTGACGTAAAAAAACTGTGATGGATCAAAAGCACTTCCCTAATTGGTGAACCAAATTTTAGGAGCATATTTATAGTTAGTCGTGAACGGCATGTATGACACACTTTGTAAGTTGTCCCTACTAGTATTGGAGAAAAACTACGGGATAACCAAATGCAAGTAAATTGACCAATATTCACTAAAATGTCAGAAATCGACTGTAAGAGTGTTTCAATCTATAGTATTTAGACATGTTAGTCAATGAATGATAGTGGCATATAAATAACAGGCCAAAAGTCAACAAGTATTTCTATGCTATCATCTAAAATTTTAGAAAGTAAGCATTATTAAGACTCTACTAACTCATATAGAGTTGACTCCATTGTTTTTCAAGACTAGAATGTAAAACGCTTAGGGTAGAAATAAGCAAATAAATGAAATAACCAAAAAGATACTCCCCCATCTCAAAAAATTTTATGACCGCGGGATGATCAAACGTTGTTTCGTGAGAAAATATTGTGAAACATTAATGATAATAAACGTTATGTACTATAATCGTAGGTCATTAAAAAATTTAAATCATTTGTTTTTTATGAGTAATGAACCTTTTAGATTATATGTTGAATAATATATATATATATAAAAACTTTATAATAATTATGGGAGGAGATAGTCAAAACATATTTGCACCCTGTGAATTTATAGAAGGAGAGTGGGGCTGCTTCCACGGCAGCCATCAAACGCTGGCATACTCATAAATTTTAATTTTTATAATTTGAAAATAAAAAAGAAACAATCAAAATATTTTTATTTATTTATTTAAAAAAAATTGAGAGTGAGACTGCAGCATCATTGCAACCTCCTGGTTTCCTTTTTACAATGCATATTCGCATCATACCTTACACATCGGAGCAACCAAAACCGCACCGTCCCAAAATCCAGGCATCATTCGGTGCAAGAAAAGAGCAACTGCTCCTCCCATGGATTCACCCATCATATACCTCAACTTCCTCTTGTTTTCCTCCCTTTCTACAAAAAATATATACAAAAGAACATAAAATTATTTATTATTGAATCAATTCATTCGACAAGTCTCTAAAATGAAAAAGAACAAAAAGGTTGTCAACATTATCTGTCCCATGCATATGCTTACCGCAAACTGTGCGATAATGATCGGCACAATCCTGAACAAGATCATCAAAGTTTGGGATGTATCCATGTAGTCCTTCTGATTTTCCATGCCCTATGTAATCTATCCCATACACTCCATATCCCGCTCTTGCCAAACGAGTTGCCGTTCCTACATACATAACAAGCAAAAACACCCATCAGCATACATGAAAATACTTGACCACTGAATTCACTTCTAAGTTAACCTTGTCTCTCCCCCCTTTTAATTGCCCAGTGAGAACAATATTTATCACCTCTAACTAGAACAGATATTTAGTATTCTAGATATATATGCAATCTACTCATATGACTGAATACAAACTATCAAGTGAACCCGGGATCATCCCCATCCCATAGGATAAGCCGTTCAACCAACTCCTCTTGCGAGAGAACCTGTTAGTGCGGAGCTACTTTGAAAACTAATTTAAATGATCCTACGGATTTACGAGCTATTCGGTTAACCAAAGGAAAATCTTTCAGAATTTCCTTTGCAAGAACTATCAAGTGAACCCGCGTTTATAAGAATAGTATTGCAACCTATTTCATACTAACATAAGTTATTAAGTCAAGAAGTATACCTTTCATGGAAATGCTTGCATCCATGGCATAACCCTGGAGCAAGAAGACCAATGCCTTGGGTTCATCTCCTGCAGGCAACCATCTGCACGTGAACAGCTTCAATCCACCCTTTCCACTCACGAATTCCTGTCGTGACGCGACAACGAACAAATATCAGATTCTGGATTCGACCAATAACGGAAAGTTATTTTTAATATGAGACAGAATCGCACAGAACAATAAGAAGAAAAGGAATTCAAGTAGTCATTGTTGATCATTTACCTCTTCGTATTTGAGGTCTATAGAATCCATAAATATTTGTTGATCACGAAACAACAAATGCTTACGCCGGCCAATCCCTCCTCTATCGCTTATCAATTGATTCTTTGTATCGATCGAACTATGTGTTTTGTTACAGAGTAAAAAGAAGGGAGTAAAGAGGGAGAAAGGATAAAGATGATGACGTTCTGATGAAGATCAGGAGAACAAGAAAAAGATGGAAAATTATAATAGTTGGCCGGCTGACGTATATATTTGATAAATGTATCTTTCAATTCTACGACTATGATTTTGATATATCAAACATCAAGCTTTTATATATAGTGGAGACTTTGGATGGGTGATGATTATTTGTTATCTAATTTGCCACTTGAATTTTCTGCTGTTGATCTTGTTTGACCGAGCAAGGCAATCAGTGCGTGAAAATCTATTTGGGCCGGGGGGATGTTAATCACAACTGACTTTCTGGGCAAGTTGATTTGAAGGGTACGTTTTGGATTTATAGTGAGCATTAAATAATTAAATGGATAATTTGAATGATTGTCTATAATCAGAATGATCCACATCCAACATTAAAGTCAACACGTCCGCAAATTAAACAAGCCAATAATTTTCAAATTTTGAAAAGAGCAATAGATAATAATGAGCGGATGAAGGTTTTTTTTCCTAAATAATTGATGTTCATGGTTGAAGGAATAGATAATAATGGATTCATATACAAACATGGATCAAGATAATAATACAAATTCAATTCATGATCTGCATCGATTTCATAATGATCTCATACCTTATCCACAAACTGTTCAAAACTAAAATCTGAATGACATACAAAGAGTCGAGATATCACATCAAATCTACAAACGAAAATCAATGTTTTCCATCAAAAACCGAATCCGATGATGATGATTATGATAGAAGGTTTGTTGTAGATCATCATTTTGATCATTATCAAAGGTTCGATGATGATGATGATCATGCACTCATGATCGATAGTGGGAGGAAAGAAAGAAAGAAAGAAAAAAAGAAAGAAAGAAAGGGATTAAAATTGTACGTTTTGGGTAATGTTTTCCCGCAGGGATGTTTTTGTAATAATTTTCAAGATTTCTATATTTTTGGTTAATTTATTATATAAATTTTTTGTTAAGTTTATACTTTGGATAATTTATTATAAGTGTAACATATATATTTATTATTTTTGAATTAAATATAAGTATTAATTAAGATTATTCAAAAAGAATATTAAATTTTGTATTGATTCATAATATAAAGGAAAACAAATATGATATTAAATTTTTTAAAAAAATACATTATCCAACTTTGATTTTTAAGTTTTTTCTAAACATATAATTTGTTTTTGATAATTCATGATGATAACTTAAATTAAATAAAACATCATAAACTATTTATATTTTTTATTTTTAAAAGTTTTATTTATTACTTTTATTTTTATATATATTTGAACCATATTGGATTTAGGAAAAATGAGGAATCAATTTAGATTAAATATAACTAATTTGAATTTTAGTATAAAAAAAAGGAGAAATCAAACTCGATATCAAAAAAATCTATATGGAAAAAATGAATGAAGCTGTATATGTTTAAATAGATGACAATATTAGATATCGATCATCACGTTGTCTACATCTAAACTGCAATCTAAAGTTTTTCCAGAATATATGAGACTTGCTTCCATTGCCAAGAAATTATGTATGAACCATACGTTTTTGTAGAACTTTTCTGCCCGCAGACCCACATGATAGACTAATATACTGCCCAATCCCAATGCTACGGAAAGGAAAATCGACATGTGATTGACTAGTTCACATACTAACAATTTTACAATGAGAACATCGAGGTCGAAAATAATTGGACCTTTTCATCCCAAGAAGAGGATGAACTGATGATAACCAAGACAAAGAAAAGTCATTCCAAGTGCGCCGTGTCCTGGCCTTTCTCAGCCTTGAAGAAACAACGGAACAGGCCGCATTATTTTTTAATAATATGATGTAACTAAGTCCACTCTTTTCCCCTTGGATCTATGAAACAATAATGAACGGTTGTTCAAATCTTGTTTGAGGCCAAACATGTTTTGCTCGAAGTAAATGAGGAAGGGATCGTTTCACTGATAGTAAATGCACAAGTGTAACGTCTCAAGATTTTCTATTCAATATCTGTGATACACGTCACGTGAAATATCGTTGTTTCAAAATCCCTTTGAAAGAAGAAGACAAGATTACATGAGATTTAAGTAACAGAAACATAAGAAACTAACAAGACATGCCCAATTTATAATGTCTTAAATTTTATTAAAATCAAATATTTGAAAATATAAGTGAAATGTGACAAAAATAATAATCAATCACCACATGGTATCCCATATCAAGAACAAAAAGCATTCACGAATTTTATTCTAATCTATAATATACTACATGTTATATCGTTATCCTTTTAGGCATACAAATTAACATTCAAAGCAGTTAAGAGTATCATAATTTTATTTTTTATTTAACAAGCAAATAAGTGATCAAACAGTCGCACAAATCAAGTGATCCACACACATATATTTAATTTAGGATAATGATGTGTTACTTTATCATTTTATAAGAATTAGAAAATTCTTCAAATAACCCCAACCAAAATCCTGGTTCTTCACGACGTTCGTACCTACAATAAAATTAAAAGTGTGATTATTCTTGCTTAATCTCTTAAATAACGTGCATGCGGGTATACCGTAGTCATTTCATATCACTATATATAGCATATACTATAATATTCTGATTAATGAAAGGGAATCAATCCCCTTTCCCCACTCACTCCACGAACAGGCCGCCGATCCACGGGGTTTCTCTTGCCAAGTCGGCTGCGGCCAAGGAGGATCAGAGAGCCGTCGGGGTGGGGCAAGGAGTGTTTCTCGGTGCACTGACGTCGATGACGAGGGACGGCGAGGACGACGAACACTGAGATGGTCTCGCGGGCCATCAAATTCTGTTGAGGGAAGCGAACCCCGGCTGGTTTTGGTTGTTCCGACGTCAAGAAAGTACCAACGAGGAAGGGGCATCGCTGGCGAGGTCGTCGCCGGCTGTTAGTGATCGAATCGCGTCCGAACGAGTGGTTTGTGTGGGTTACTCGACTGTTGTTCGTGTTAGGACTCTTGGGTGGCCGGATCTATGCTTACCTTGGCTTGGGACAGTCGTCGGTGAGCCTTGGTGATGTGCGGCGACGGCGATGTTGGAGAGGCGGCGTCGGGCGGCTAGATCTGATTAGAAAAAAAAAGGGACAAAGTGTGTCGACGGGGTGTTTACCAGCCTTGGCGATGGCGGCAAAGGCAAGGTGACGAAGGGGGTGGCCGACTATGGTCGGAAAGCTTGACCTTGTCACATCTGCATGGCTCCTTTGGCAATCTTGAGCTAACTTCATCCGGGTTTTAATACGCTTGACCTTGTCTTTGGTTTTCTGCGCTTACTCTAGTCCCACTACTAGAGTATCTTCGATATCATCCCACCAGATGGGGGATCGACATTTCCTCCCACACAAAGCCTCGAACGGTGCCATGTCAATGCTAGTGTGGTAGCTATTGTTATAAGCGAACTCTACCAGTGGCAAGTGATTATCTCATGAACCCTTAAAGTCAAGGACACACATTCTTAACATATCTTCAAGAGTTTGTATCGGACGTTCAGTCTGTCCATAAGAAGCAAGGTGAAAAGTCGTGCTGAAATTCAATCTAGTTCCAAAAGCCTCTTGTAATCATTACCAATATCGTACTTGAAACCTAGTATCCCTATCAGATACTATTGAACTCGGAGCACCGTGTAACCTCACGATCTCCTTAACATATAGGTCTGCTAGATTATCCACACTCCAAGAAGTCTTGATGGGGAGAAAGTAAGCAGACTTGGTCAGTCTATCCACTATCACTCATATTGAGTTCATACCATGAATTATAGGTGGTAGCCCCATAATAAAGTACATGGAGATTAAATCCCATTTCCATATCGGTATCTCCAAGGACTGTAATTATCCTCCCGGTCTCTGGTGCTCGATCTTTACCTGTTGACATGTAATATACACTTGGCTACAAACTCAGTAACCTCTCGTTTCATGTTACTCCACCAAAAGCGTTGGCGAAGATCTTGATACAGCTTATTGCCTCCAGGATGTACGGAATACGGTGTCTGATGTGCTTCTTCAAGGATTTTCTGCTTAAGTTCCTCATCATTTGGAACACACAACCTTCCATGAAATATCAAAGATCCATCTTCATGGACTACGAATCCCAGTGCGTTTCTATCTTGAACTCCTTGTGTGATCAGTTGTATCTGTTCATCATCCTCTTGAGCTTGCAAAATCTCCTCATGCAAGGTACACTGGACTTGCATGTACCCTAGAAAATCTGTATGAGACTTGGAAATCATTGTAATGTTCAACTTATTGAACTCTTCAGAAAACTTCTCTTGCGTAATCATCAACTTGTAAAGACTCCCTTCTACTCTTCTGGACTTACGGCTCAAAGCATCAACTACAACATTAGCCTTGCTCGGATGATATTGAATATCCTGGTGATAATCCTTCAGTAACTCAAGCCATCACTGTTGCCTCATGTTCAACTCCTTCTGCGTGAAAATATACTTCAAACTCTTATGATTCGTGTAAATCCGACATGAAATATCATATAAATAATGTCTCCAAATCTTTAAGGTAAAAACTACCGCTACTAGTTCCAAATCGTGTGTGGGATAATTAAGCTCATATGGCTTCAATTGTCTCAATGCATATGCTATCACCTCGTCATGCTGCATCAACACGCATCCCAAGCCTTGCTTGGAAGCGTCACTATAAATGCAAAACACCTCCTCTCCTGAAGGTAAAACCAAAATAGGTGCCGAGGTAAGTCGGTCTTTTAACTCCTGAAAAGCTTTCTCATATTTTTTTGGTCCAATCAAACTTCGTTATCTTCCTCGTAAGATTGGACAAAGGTATTCCGATTCTAGAAAAACCTTCTACGAACCTTCTATAATATCCTGCTAATCCCAAGAAACTCTTAACTTCTCCCACATTGGTCGGTCTAGACCATTCAATAACCGCTTCAATTTTCTTAGGATCTATTTTAACCTCTTCTCTAGAAACTACATGTCCCAAGAAAGCTACTTCTTTTAACCAGAATTCACATTTCTTGAACCTGGCATATAACTCATTTTCTCATAACGTCTTCAAGGTAATCAGTAGGTGCTCTTCATGTTCTCGATGGACACGAGAGTAAACAATAATGTCATCGATAAACACTATGACGAAACGATCCAGATACGGTTTGAAGACCCTATTCATCAGGTCCATGAAAACCGAGGTGCATTTATGAGATTAAATGGCATGACCATGAGTTCGTAATGACCATAACGAGTCCTGAATGGGGTCTTCAAAATGTCATTTGCCTTTATACATAACTGGTGATACCCTGATCGAAGATCTATCTTGGAGTACACATTATCTCCCTGAAGTTGATCAAATAGATCATCGATTCGAAGTTAAAGGATAGCAGTTCTTGATAATGACCTTGTTGAGCTCCCGGTAGTTAATGCATAGTCTCATGCTTCCATCCTTCTTCTTCACAAACAAGACAGATGCTCCCCATGGGAAAACACTAGGTGGTATATAACCTTTCTCTAACAGTTCTTCAAGTTGAGTCTTCAACTCCTTGAGCTCAGCTAGGGCCACGCGATAGAGTGCCTTTGAGATCGGTGCTGCACCCGGTACTAGTTCAATGCTGAAATCCAGCTCACGAGTTGGCGGTAGTCCAGTAGTTCATCCGAAAAAACATCGGGGCAGTCCCATACCATTGGTATGTCATCGACACTAAGCTCATGTTGCACCATTGAATCGAGACTGCATAAGAAATCTTGACACCCTTTCTTGAGAAGTTTGCTCGCTGCCATAGCAGACCTTATTTGTAAGTCAGGTCTTGATCCTTCCCCATGGAAAGGTAATCTCCCTCCTTTTGGAGTGTGTAGCTTTATTGTTTTCTTCTCGTAGTCCAGAACTCCCTTATACCTTTCAAGCTAATTCATTCCGAGGACAGGCTAAGACAATCAAATCTACAGGAAATTCTTTATCTCCAATCTTGACCTCCCTGGGAGTTCATCATATAAACTCGTCCCATCGGTTGTTTTCCCTTGGAATTCTGATTAATGGACAGATTCGAAGATTAGTCCACAAACTGACATGAAGTAGAAGGCTTCCCAGTATTTCAATTGATTTCCTTTTCCTCTGTGGGCAGGTAGCTAGTTTATGTCCCAACTCACCACAACAATAACATGCTCCCGAAGCGATCCTACAATCTCTAGTGTAATGTCTCATCTTTTCACAGCTTTGACATTTTACATTGCTTGCAGTCTTTCTCTGGTTACCACCTTCCGTGTTCCGACTTATTTCTTGCATCATTTGCTGGCTGTAGGGTGCCTTAGAGAATCTTCGAGTATCGCTACTCTGTTGTGACGGTCTCCCTTCCTTTAGCTTGAGGCATTACCAGCAACCTCCGAGTTCGATCTACCAGCTTGCGTGTTCCACCCAGTTTTCCTCTTCTTAAAGCCCCTTATTATCATCGCGATCAAGGATAGCACGTTCCAGTTTCACTACTCCTTCGTACATCTTCTGATTGGTCACAAAGGTTTGAGGAGCCAACCCAGTACGTAATCTGTAATTCAGGCCACCAAGAAATTGTCTTTGGATTTCCATGTCATGTGTATAGAATGCTGGTTGGAATCGCAACAAATTCATGAATTTCAAAGCATACTCCGACACAGTCATAGTTCCTTGTTTCAAGTTAAGGAACTCATTTCTCTTCTAATCTTAGAGAGACTCAGGGTAGAACCTTTTCTAATTGTAGTGTCAAAATCCACCCATCCAAACCCTTCCTCCTCGGTCCTTTCCTCAGCAGTGCTCCACCGGGCGTTAGCTTCGCCTTCGAGATAGTATGAAGCAAAAATGATCTTTAAATTATCAGGATATTGAACTGTATCGAGTAACTTCTCGAAACTTCTAAGCCAGTCTTCAAGGTTTATCGGGTCGCCTTCACCACTAAAACGTTTAGGGCGATAGGCATTTAGGCGACAGGGATACTTGTCACCATCCGCTCCTTGGTCTTCAGCTTCCTTTTGAGCTTTTCTTACTGGCTCCCCTACCAATGCTTGGATAGCGTTCGACAAAGGAGCATCCACAGCAGGTGCACTAACCACAGGAGGTAGATTATCCATGGATAGCACGTTCTGTTTCACTACTCCTCAAAAGGTAATCTGTAATTCAAACCACCAAGAAATTATCTCTACTTTTCCACGTCCTGTGCATAGAATGCTAGTTGGAATGGCAACAAATTTTTGAATTTCGAAGCATACTCTGACACAGTCATAGTTCCTTGTTTCAAGGATCATTTCTCTTCTCAACTTGGAGAGACTCAGGGTAGAACCTTTCTCTAATTGCACTCTTGAAATCCACCCATCCAAACCCTTCCTCTTCGGTCTTTGACTCAGCAGTGCTCCACCAAGCGTAAGCTTTGCCTTCGAGATAGTACGAAGCAAAAGTGATCCTTAAATTATCAGGACACTTAATTGCATCGAGTAACTTCTTGAACTTTCTAAGCCAGTCTTCAAGGTTTTTTAGGTCGCCTTCACCACTGAAGCGTTTAGGGCGATAGCCATTTAGGAGACGGAGATACTTGTCACCATCCGCTCCTTGGTCTTCAGCTTCCTTTTGAGCTTTTCTTGCTAGCTCCCCTACCAATGGTTGGATAGCATTCGCCAAAGGAGCATTATCCATTGATCTTCCATTTTCTATTCACGAAATACTCCTTCTTATTCGGTTCTTCATCCACGAATAGGTTGTCATACTTAATTTCAACGTTGAGAATCTTCCATAATGTGGAAAAGTTTGTAATACTATCGCTGCCTGGTATATCAGATGCCTTAATGGATCATAAATCTTCTTCAAAGCCCTTATAACCCTTAGCGTTCTTTCCAAATGCTGATATAAGCCGTCCCACAGTAAAAAACGCGGAATCCTTTGCCACACTGGTTTTAATGGTATTTTATTAAAATTTAGTTTCCCTGACCTGCGAAATATTATTCTTAAGTCAATAACCAGAATCACTTAATTACAAGGTATGAGTGGAAACATATCACCCAAATCACTTATTCCTTGCTTAACACGTACATTGTCAGATTTCTACTCATAACCCTTAACTTGGATTGTTTTCCTGTTATTATCCCATATTTCTTTCTTAAACCCACGCTGTGATACAATTCTATAACGTCCCAACATTTCCTGTCCAATACCTGCTAGGCACGTGAGGTTACCGTCGCTCCAAAATCCCATTGAAATAAAGCGACAAGATTACAGAAGATTTAAGTGTCAGAAACATAGAAAATTAATAAGACATGTCCAACTTACAATGTATTAAATTACATGAAAATAAAATATCCGAAAATATTATAAAAATAATAATCAATCAGTACAAGATATCCCACATCAAGAATAAACAACATTCGAAAATTTTATTATAATCTATAATATATTACTAGTTACATTGTTACTCTTTTAGACATGCAAATTAACATTTAAGACAATCAAGAGTATCAGGATTTTATTTTCTTATTTAACATTCAAGTATGTAATCAAACAGTCACATAAATCAAATCACGCATGCCCAAACATTTAATTTAGGATAACGATATGGGTTATGTATCATTTTATAAGAATCCAAAAATTCGTCAACTAATGACGATGGTGATGATTATATGTTATCTAATTTGCCACTTGAATTTTCTGTTGTTGATCTTGTTTGACCGAGCAAGGCAATCAGTGCGTGAAAATCTATTTGGGCCGGGGGGATGTTAACGACAACTGGCTTTCTGGGCAAGTTGAATTGAAGGGTACGTTTTGGATTTATAGTGAGCATTAAATAATTAAATGGATAATTTAAATGATTGTCTATAATCAGAATGATCCACATCGAACATTAAAGTCATCCAACGTCCGTAAATTAAACAAACCAATAATTTTCAAATTTTGAAAAGAGCATTAGCTCATGGAATTAGTGGATGACATTTTTTTTTTCCTCAATAATTGATGTTCATGGTTGAAGGAATAGATAATAATGGATTCGATATACAAGCATCATCATGTTTGGAATCGAATAATACAAATCAATTCATGATCTACATCAATTTCATAATGATCTTATACCTTATCAACAAACAGTTCAAAACTAAAATCTGAATGACAAACAAAGATTCGAGATATCACATCAAATCTACAAACGAATATCATTCTGTTTTCCATCAAAACCTTAATCCGATGACGATGATTATGATAGAAGGTTTGTTGTAGATCATCATTTTGATCATGATCGAAGGTTCGATGATGATGATGATCATGCGCTCATGATCGACAGTGGGAGGAAAAAAAGAAAGAAAGAAACGAACGGATTGTCACAGCGGGCTTTGGAAAGAGTTTTTCAAATTGTACGTTTTGGGTATTTGTTTTCTACATGGATGTTTCTGTAATAATTTTCTGGATTTCTATATTTTTGGTTAATTTTTTATATAAATTTTTGATATGTTTCTGTTTCTTCGTGACGTTCATATCTCTAATAAAAATAATCGCGTGATTATATTTGCATAATCTTTTAAATAACGTGCATGTGGGTATACCGTACCCATTTCATATCAATATATATATCATATACTATAATATTCTAATTAATGAAAAGGAATCAATCCCCTTGCCCCACTGCACATCACGAACAGGCCGCCGATCCACGGGGTTCCTCCGGCCAGGTCGGCTGCGTCCAAGGAGGGTCAGAGAGCGTTCGGGGTAGGGCGAGGAGTGCTGCTCGGTCCACTGAGGTCTATGACGAGGGAAGGCTAGGATGGGAATGCCGACATCGTCTCGCGGGACCGTCACATCCTATTGAGGGAAGTCAACCCCGGCTGGTTCTGGTTCTTCCAGCATCGGGAAAGCACCGATGAGGGAGGGGCATCGATAGCGAGGTCGTCACCAGCTGCTTGTGATTGAGTTGAGTCCAAACGAATGGTTCGTGTTCGAATGGACATTTACTATAAATATATACCCCACCATTCCAAAAAAGTAATCTTTACTTAAACCCTACTTTGTAATCTTTATTGAGAAACTCTTAAAACCCTATTGATGTAAGTATCGGACCTAGTCCGCTAGGAAACTCCTCGGACCCGACTGACCGGTCTTGTTGTTTTTGTTGCGCAGTTAGAACGAGCATGGACAAGGACCCAGCAATATTTTTCCACTATACAAATATCTCGGCTACCAAACCCAGACCTCCCTACCCAATTTTAATGCAAATGCTTTCAAAATAACAAACGGAGAAAGAGTAATAAATAGCTATCATCAATTTATGCACAACGTATGTACCTTGTACTCTTATATAAGAGGAAACATTATGATAAGAAACAACAAGTTCTTCTAAGAAATAAAAGAGCAAGGGAAAAGGGCGGGAAAAAAGGCCAAAATCTTTGGAGTTCAAAAACGTAAAAAGTTCTAATACCCTAAGGAAACTTTTAAAAGGTTTGATAGTACTACATATACCAACAAGGTGCATCGTTTGTTTGATAATCTATCACTTTAGAACTCCGAAGTGAAGCGTGTCTCTTGTGAAGTTTCTCAGGGTATATACAAGTGAGACCAAAGCACACTAAAAGGACATGTGTGGATCTGAGGAGTCAAGAGTTAGCTTAAAAAGAGGTTCTTGATAATGGCATGGTAACGAGTATTGGTCGGAGACGTAACAGAATTATATCAAAGAAATCCTGCTACCGTGCTGGGGACAAGGGGTCTAGGTCAGCCACCTAGCGGGGGAAGGTTCTGGGGCTGTGGGTCATGTTTGAAGTCGCATCGAGGACATTGCATTCTTGAAGTGGAGGTATATGCAATATCTGAAGGAACAGCTTAAATGGTGTGATAGTACACATATATCAACAAAGTACATCTTCCACTTCGGTAGCCCATCACTTTAGAACTGTTAGGTCCACAGGTTCAACCTAGAGGGAGGAAAATAGGTTGATTCAATTTTGTGGCAGATAAATATAGGGGATTTGAATGACTGAACACCGATGTTCTTTGTAGACTACTAAGATAGCCTGCAGCAGAGACTCAAACTATATAAGTTTATCCCACTTTAGCTGTAATAATTAATTTCTAATAGTTCTAAAGGCACTAAGCAATAAAAGCAAGTAAAGAACACATGATTTTTATTGGTTAAGACACTCGTTATCAATTGATAATCAAGAGCTTAGACTAGTCTTCCGTTGGTGACCAGTTTAGTCAATCCAAGAGATGAGTTCACTATCTCCTTGTTTATGGCTTACAAGATAACCTCTTTTACAAGTTAGCTGACTTGTCAAAAGATTAAGAACCTACATCTTTGCACAAATCCTTTACTGGACTCTGCTGTATCTTTTATTCTTTTATGCAGACTAGTGAACTCTCTTTCTGTTTTCTTCTCAGTTTAGCTCACTGGAGTAACTTTGAATCTTGGATTATTTTTATAAGATTGCACTATCAATCTCTTGTTTTTTAGCTCTACTCAATGAGGTTCATCGAACCCCTTTTATAGGATGAGGGAATAAACCCGTGACTTATGTACAGGGTCTGATGTGGCAACTGATCATATGTGAACCTCAATTAATATCGATAGCTCACTTTTTTCAGATCCTCGTACTGTCACACTCTAAACCTCAAATCTTTGATTTGACTAAACCTCAGACCTCTGACCCAACCTCAGCAACCATCCCTGCCGTACTCCAGTCTATTGTACCTTAGTCTGTACTCAGTACTGTTGAGGCTTCGTCTGCACCTAGTCCCGGCTACAACCTCGTCTACACACATATCTGATGTACTTCATGCATTGTTGTGTTGATCCTCCTCTACAAGTTCAAGTCCAGATCCTGAAGCATTTGCAGGTCTTTTGTTGCTCATGCATGTTTTAGTTGCTTAGCCAAAATCTTCTGTAATAGTCTGTATCTGGTGGCCCACATAATATTCTCCATTTATGGCCCGTATTCTCTCCAACATATGACCTAGACTGAAAATACCTACCTAATTTCCAACCTAAGCACACTAAAAACATCATAGATAATACTCCTAATTTTTGTTTATCAATTTTTATACAAATGGAGGGATTGCACATTCCTATTATTGGTGATTTATGTGCTATTGTTTCTTCATGTATTGCTAATTCTGATGAAGATGACTCTGATGGAGGGGATTTGGCTACTTGTGACTCTACTGAAGGGGACTCAGTTGCAGGTGTGTAGGGTTCGAGTTTCAACCTAGAGGAAGGGGGGTGAAAAGGTTGTCAAGACTTTAATGGTCTTTTTGCACGGAATAATAATATTGTGCAGACTAGTATTATGTGCAGACTAATTAGTTAGTCTGTAGATGATACCATCTAGTCTGCACTCGAGAATTGTAACTCCTTGAGTCTTTATCTCGTTTTTTGCTGTGATAATTTGTTAAACGCAATTCTAAATATCAGTATAATGAAAGCAGTAAGTGGACACAATATTTATACTGGTTCAAACACTCGATATCAAATGATAATCGAGAACTTAATCCAGCCTTCCCTTGGTGACTAGTGTAGTCAACCCAAGAGGTGAGTATCACTATCTTCTTTTTTTGTTTACAAGAGACTTTCTTTTACAAGTTATCTAACTTGTATGAAAGACAAAGAACCTAGAGACTTTGCACAGATCCGAACTCTAGACTCTCCTGTAAGATTTTGTTCTTCTGTAGATTAGTGACACTTTCGATTGTATCTTCACGACTTGGTTTTCTTGAGTAATCTTTGAGTTGCTAGATTGCTTTGCATGCTTTGCTTTTCAATCCACGGTCAACGGCACTCAAGTAAGCGTTCACCGGTTCCCTTTTATAGGCTCAAGGAACGAACCTTGTATACAATACACTATTCCTGACAGTCCACTCATGTCCTCCACCATCTCGTTCCTGATGCTAGCGGTCCACTACCATAGAATCCGTGCAGTTGCTACTTTAACTCAAATCCTCGCTTGACTGACTTCATACCTCTGACCCAACCTTGGCAATCACCTCCGCTGCAGTCCAGTCTGCTGCAACTCTTGGTCTGCACACAGTCTCTATCGCAGCCCTAGTCTGCATCCTATACTACAACCCTAGTCTGCACCCAGTCTCTGTTGCAACCTTAGTCTGCACTCAGATCAGTTTATGCCTTGCAATGTTGGTCCTCGTCTGCAAGCTCAGTCCTTCATCCTGAGGACTTTGAGTTCCTTTGTTGCTTATGAATGCATTAGTTGTTTATCCAAAGTCCTTTGTAGTAGTCTGCATCTGTGACTTGCACGAACTTTATTCATCTCCACCTAGCCTGCAACTATCTACTTGACTTCTAGCATAAACACACTGACTACTTCATAACTAATACATCTAAATTTTGCTACATCAATTTCTATACAAATGGAGGGATTGCGCATTCCTATCAATCTCCCCCTAAATTAATGCTAACAAAACTCCTATGTAATATAACATGTTTATCGAGTTTCTTACAAATTTCTGTTTAACCTTGATACTATTATAACAAGATCAATAAATTTAACTTAGTATTACCTTTGATGCTCTTTTTTTTTCTGCGATTGTATCTTCTTTCCTTTGAGCTTTCTCTACTTCGTTTCCGATGTCTTTCCTCTGACTCTTTTTTGATGCGTTCTCTTCGTTCCTTATATGATTCTTCCCTATGATGTTTAGACCTGTTTGGCTCCTTTCCCTGTTCCGAGGAACTTTTCCTTTTGACCGAGGTAGATTTCTCCCCCTGAGTCTGATGTCCCTCGTCTGCAAGTTGTTTCTCCTCCTTTTTGTTAGGATCGAGGGTAGAGGTTAGGGTTTCAAGAGCTGTTCGGACGCCTTGGAGTTCAGAAAAGATATTTTGCTGAACAACCTGCAATTTGGTTTAAAGAAGACCAAATTTCATATCATTGAGGCGTATGTGCTCATCAATCTGGTGCTTGGTGGTCTGCATTATTGCACTGAGCTGGCGTAGTGAAGCAGACTGTTACTTCTTGAATTTTCAGAAATTTGAGGTGTGGATTCGTTGATTGTGAAGATTCACTGATCTGTTTTGCTTCATCTCATCAATGACTACGGCTGCTAGATTGCTGAGAGTCTCTCCAAAGTTAGCAAATGTTGATTTTCTAAGTTACTTTTCTGTGGCAAGGTCGACTGTAATTGGCTCCAAGGCTTCTAGGAGATCATGAAAGGCATCTCTCATCCATGAGTGTATTCCATAAATCTCTTGATCGAGCTGACGCAGTCGGTATTGTATTGTGTCTTCGGAGGTTGAAGAGGGAACTGTTTCACCTTGCTCATGTGGTTTGACAGATAGGACTTAAACTTCATGTTCTTCAAAGGCTATCTTTAGGTCTTTAATTGCTGTTGGAGTCATTTTGGCAGCTGAGGTATCATTGTATGTAGGCTCCAAAACTGCAGAGGGTACATGAGGTTCTATTTGAGCCAAACCAAAAGGAGATGGCGTAGTAAAGACTATGTGTTCAATGTCTCTTGATGGAGTTTCTTGGCGGGCCTCTGCTGTAAACAAAGCAGCCTCGTCTCCATCAGTTGTTTCGTCTGCAGGGGTCATGAACTCATCTGTGTGTGTTGGGACTTTGGCGGATGTAACCTCATCTGTAAGTACATCGGCTGCAAAATCAGGAGATTCTTCTATATGCTTATCAGATGGTTCTCGAGCTACAAGAGCGATGATCAATGGTGTTTCTTTAGTTGAGGACTCTGAATGACCTGCTTCTTCTGTTTGAAGTGTAAATGGTTCGGCTGGAGTGATAGCTGGAGAAGCATCCCCCTTAACAACAGTTGTCTTATCTGCAATAACCTCTTATGCAGGAGTTGGTTCAGATTGCTCAGGTGTAGTTGGTAGTGCTGCTTCCATTGCTTCTTCAATTGAGGGAACATCTGTTTCTAGTCTGTGGTGTTTGCACTCCTTCAGCAGCTACTTGATCTATGATATCATCTTCATCATCATGAGGGTCTTGTTGAGGTTGATCTCCTCCATGATCATCTCCATTGTCACCTGCTGGTTGATGTTCTCCTAGATCAGGTCGAGAGAGGTATTCATAAACCTCCTCAGTGGCAGCTTTGATGTGTTTTTCAAGAATTTTCTTGAGTTCTGTTTCAATTTCTATAGTGTAGGTGTCTGAACCTTAGGAGAGCATGTCTGAGCCTTTTTGTCTTCAGCGTGGAGTCCTTGAACTCAAGTGTTCCACTGATCAAGAAGTGAGGCTCCTTAGGTCGTGTTGATATGCTTACTTCCTTCTTTTGGAGTTCAACGAGTTGATGAATCTCCCCTTCGGTCATTCCAGTTATGTCACCAATCAGTGTTTGACATTGGTCTGGATTGATCTGGTACAGAGTTTTGGATCCTTGAGGAATTAGCTTTGGTCTAGCAGACCATGTAATTTTTCTTGTAGTTCTTGCTGGAACCTTTTGAGTTGGTAAGGGTGTATGCGTTGTTCTTGGCCTCTTGATAGGTAGATTGTGTTGTGACACAAACTCCTGAATCAACTTCTCGCTTTCAATCTTCTTCTTCATCTTGGCTCGAGTCCTTTCTGTAAGCAGCTGGGAGTCTATTACTTTCTGCTGCAGTAGGTTTGCCTCGACTGCTTTGACTGCCTGCATAACGGATTCAATGATCTTTTTAGGAGAGGGCCTTTCTTGAGTTGAGGGTGTTGTAGTCCATATGACAATTGCAGTGGTAGGTTGGTCATCTGTAATTTGTGAATTTTCTATTTTATCGCCGAAGAACGGAACAATTGCTGTTGTGGTTGTTGGCTCTGCTGCAGTGGGTCTGATAGTGAGAGTTTGTGCAGTAGAGTCCACTGAGATTGGTGCCATCTAAAGAGCTGACATTTTGGCCATAATTTCTCTTATTTCGTCATGAGAGTAGCCTTCTGCAGCAAGTCTCTGTCTGAACTCTACTCGAGGTCCTTCCCTTATCTCCTGAAAGCTAACTTGGGCTTCCAAGATCATAGCCTTCAAGTCTTCATCTCCTCCTGCCTTGAGGAATTGAATTGCTATATTTGCATCATGAAGGGCTCCAATCTCTGGTTCTTTTGGTGGGATTTTTTATGAAGAGGGCTCGGTTACCAGCCCAGTCTATAGTACTGCAGACTGATCAATGATTTCCTCAGTCTGTACTATTGCAGACTGGGTTACTTCTTCATTGATTGTGATTTGATCTGCAGCAGGTCTGTCGGATATTGTTTCCTCATCGGAGGTATGTACAATGATTTTCCTCCTTGTTGCCTTTGGTTTCGTCAACTTCTGTTGGGCTGGCTTCTTCTTGGTCTTCTTTTTTGCAGAACGGGTCTGTGCTGCAGTAGTCTGCACTACTACAGTGGTTTGCTTGGCCTTTTGTTGGGTCTGTACTTTCAAAGGCTTTTGTGGCTAGGCTGCAGGATTCTTTGTGAGTCCTGATGGTGCTTTTCCTATCTTTTTTACGTTTATTTGTTTGAATTGGTTCCATGGCCTTCCTTCTTTATCTGACAGCTTCATCTTCTGTTTGAGAAGAATACTGATTATTCTTCCGAATAGTGGTAGTCTTGCCCTCACCGATCTCGCAAGTTGATACATGAGTAAACTGGCCCAGTTTCATCTTCATCTCCTGTTGATCGGAGATTATTTGGTCCTTGCTGAATTCTTTGGAGAGAATAGCTTTCTTCACAATGTCAGCAAGTAGTTTTTGTTCTTTGGATAAGAATTTCTTCATGGTTCTTATCCCTTCATTCTATTTGTCTTGACTTAGCATTGCCTGTCGTCCCAACTCGACGACTTCTGATGGAATGATCCTTGTATCCTCATTTGGGAGATTGAAACATTGTGCAAGGTCATCAGAGTTCACCTGGATGGTTATTCCTCTTGTAGTAGAGGTGTAAGTGATTTGTTGCAGACTGTCTGCGACTTGTGCCTTCTTGATAAAGTCCAGAACTTCATCATCATATATCATGCTTGCTCTTTCGCACAGAGACTTGAGTCTAGCCCCCTCTATAGTGACCCTATTATTCCTCTATACATTGTTTGATTAATTTTCTTTCCAGGTTCATCCTTTTCTATCTTTATTGATATGCTCATTAGGGTCCTCATATGACTAGCATTATCTAATCCATACTTTTTGATAGTGTTCTTTAAGTATTTGGATTGATTTAAGAAAATTCCACTTTCTAGCGGTTGTATTTGCAGTCCTAGGAAATATTTTAGTTCTCCCATTAAGCTCATTTAAAATTTAGATTTCTTTTGTTCTGCAAATCTTTCACATAGCTTATCATTAGTGCAACCAAATATAATATCATCTACATATATTTGTACTAACAATATGTGTTCCTTATGTTTCTTTAGGAACAGGGTAGTATCAACCTTACCTCTTTCAAATTTATTTTCACAGAGAAAGGTTGATAGAGTTTCATACCATGCCGTAGGTGCTTATTTTAACCCATATAATGCCTTATCTAACCTGTATACATGATCTGGATGTTCATAATCTTCATAGCCAGGAGGTTGCTCGACATAAACTTCCTCTTGTAGCTTTCCATTCAGAAATGCACTTTTTACATCCAATTGATAGACCTTAAATCCTTGGCATACTGCATAGGCAAGGAACATTCTTATGGTTTCTAATCTTGCTACTGGTGCAAAGGTTTCATCAAAATCAATTCCTTCTTCTTGTGAGTATCCCTTTGCAACTAATCTAGCCTTATTTCTGATAACTGTACCATTTTCATTAGACTTGTTTCTAAACACCCATTTGCATCCTACAACTGGATAGTTTTTGGGTCTTGGTGTGCGATACCATACCTCTTTTCTTTTGAACTCATTTAGTTCTTCTTGCATTGCATCCACCCAGTTTGAATCATTTAGAGCTTTATTTATTACCTTAGGTTCTATTTCAGATATGAAATAGCTAGCCAGGCATTCTGCATTTTGTTGCTCTCCTAGTCTGCACAGTTGCATTCTTATCTCCTATAATATCATCCTGTGTATGTGCCTTAATCCAACTTCCTTTGTCTTGTTCATGTGATTCTAATTGTTGTTGAGGTTGTTCTTCTGCCTCTGCTGTAGTGTTATCATGTGCAGACGACTCTTCCTTGTCTGTAGTATTAATGATTTCTTCTACAGTCTGTTCATTGCATGCACATTCTTCATCAAATACATTAGCATCTCTTGGGAATGTTTCTTTTTCATCAAATGATACATGAACTGATTCCTCAACAATATGTGTTTTCCTATTGTATATCCTAAATGCCTCAACAGGACCTGTTGGTCCATATGCAGTAGTTCAAGAATCCTTATTGATTCTGGAGAGTTTAAAGGTTTAAAGCTTGTTCTAGTCTGGTTTTTTTCCTGACATGGTTTGCATAACTTATCTTTCTTGAATTTTATTTATGGGAGTCCTCTTACTAGATTTTCTGAGGATAATCTTGCTATGGTTTTGAAGTTCAGATGAGCTAGCCTCTTGTGCCATAACCAATTTGTATCTTCAGCTTCTTTAGTATAGAAATAAGTAATCTGTTCTGATTGTGAGGAGTCGAAATCTACTGCATATATTACCTTTTCTAATTCATAGTAATTTGACTTCTTTTATCATTTTATTTATTACTTGACATCTATTGTGAGTAAATGACACATCATAGTTCTTATCACATAACTGACTGATAGATAGCAGGTTATGTTCTAAGCCCTTAACATAAGCAACATCTCTAAAGATTAAAGAACATGTACCAAGGGTTCCATAACCTTTAGTTGTACCTGCGTTCCCTCCTCCAAATATGACAAGAGGTCCTTGCTTTTTTCTGAAATCCTCAAGATTGGATTTGTCTCCAGCCATATGTCCTGAGCATCCACTGTCCAAGTACCATATCCCCTTTTTCTTTTCCTGTAATGAAAACATAAAGAACTTTGTACATGGTACCACTCGTCTGGGTCCTTATTGATTAGTTTTTGGAACCCACACTTGAACTATCTTCTTATGTGATTTCCAGCATTCAAGTGATTTGTGGCCAAGTTTGCCACAGGTAAAGCAGTAGACCTTTTGTCTTATGCTTTTCAGTGGTCTGCTCCATTTGGTCTACTGCTCTTGACATTAGCATGTGTGTCTCGAGTATGGTTTTCTCCATGTTAATCTCAAGGAGTTATTCCATATTGAGTAGTTGGGTGTATGTTGAGATACATGGGGTCCTTCTCTAAATTGCATTTGAGAGTTTCTTACTCTCCTTTTATTATACATATATGCAGGTAGTTTGCTCCAGCTCCTTTGAGGCTGAGCAGTAGAGATCTTACTTACAGATCTCTTGAGAATATTGTTCCTTTTCAGAGCTGTTGGTGCAACTGAGTTATTTCTACTCTGCATGGTTTGTGCAGCAGAGTGTTGCACATATTCTGCAGTATAGGCTTTCTTTGTCTGCACCTCTGCTACAGTACATATATTCTTTTTCTGCAGGACTTGCATTGGTCTGCATATCTTTCTTGGTGATTACCTTTTTAACCTTATTATTATTTAACCAATCAGTGTATCCTATCCCAGTTTTATCATGGGAGGATTGACCTATATTGATTAGTTTTTGTAGATCTAAGGTCTTGCCATTCCAGGCACCTACCTGCTTTTGAAGCTCAGTGTTTCTCAAGGTAAGTGTTTCCACCACCGCATTGAGAAGTTTCACTTTTTCATTAGCTTCTTTCAGATTATCTTCAGCATTGATTAGACTATTTTTAGTCTCTTCATTTAAATTGCATTTCTCCTCGAGAGTTGCAATTTGCTTAAGATTTTCCTTATTTTCTTTTAAAAGAGAAATAAAGCTTTCAAAGGTTTCTTAAAGTGCTTCCTTCAATTCCTCTGTAGTAGCTTTTGAGTCAGATAGATCAAATACCTGTTTTTGTTCTTCTTCTTTTGCCATGAGGCATAGCTGAGCATTTGACATAATATCTTCATCATCAGAGTCTGTATCGCTCCATGTCTTTACAGCATATGCCTTGTCTCTTTCCTTCTTCCCAAGGATGACTTTGTTGTGGTGTTTTTTAAACCTTTGTGCAGACGAGTCTTGAGTTGGTTGTGTGCACTGAGCAGCAAAGTGCCCTGATTTGCCAAAGTTGTAGCAGATTTCCTTGTCTACATCTTTGGTTTTTGAGGGAAAGTTCTTTTTGAAGGTTCTCTTTTTGAAAAGTTTCTTGAACTTCTTTCCCATCAGTGCCAGTTCCTCTGATAGATCTTCTTCACTTGCAGATGAGGTGTCACTGTTCTCCTCTTCTGCCATGGATTTCAAAACTCTCTCTTGAGCTTTGAAAGCTAAGGTTTTCTTTCTTGCATTATCAATCTACTTTTTCTACTCAACTTCAAGATTGTAAGTATGTAGAACACCATAAAGAGTAGCCAGTGATATCTTTGTTAGATCTCTGGATTCTCTTATTGCAGTTGTCTTTGTGTTCTAGATCTCACCAAGAGATCTTACAAACTTAAGATTGACTTCCTTATTTTTGAAACTCTTTCCCAAGGTTTTGAGATTGTTGATGAGAATGTTGAATCTTTCAAATAAGGTTGTCAGGTCTTTATCAGATCTCATTAGACCAGCTCGTATTAGTGTATCAATACATCCTTCTTGTTCTCTCTGATCTCATTAGTTCCTTCGTTTCTAAGCATTAGAGCTTCATATGCTTTATTTGTTGTCTTGGTATGAACTACAATTTCAAACATGTTGTCATCTAGGAATTTGAAGATTTGATTTAGAGCTTTTCTCCCAACCATCTCCAGATCCCAATCTTCTCTGGTCCAGAGGGATTTTGGCCGTTGTACTTCTCTTGATGAGACCTTTGGATCTGGCATCATTGGGACATTTGGTCCATCCAGGACAATATCTTGCATCCTCTCATCAATGGAGTTAAGATGTGCAAGCATTCTCAGCTTCCAATGGTTGAACTTGTCGAAAGAGCAAGTTGGGGGTTCTCCACTGTTAGGACATTTAGGAAACTTTGGTGGTGCCATGATAATCTTCACACAAGCAAACTGTTAGTAACTTCTATACAAATATAATATGTGACCTTTTCTTTCCAATAACCGTTAAGTCTGGAAAGTTAGGCTCTCATACAAATTGTAGGGTTCGAGTTTCAACCTAGAGGGGGGTGAATAGGTTGTTCAAAACTTTAATGGTCTTTTTGCGCAGAATAATAATATTGTGCAGACTAGTATTGTGTGCACTCTAATTAGTTAGTCTGCAGATGATACCATATAGTCTGCAGTCGAGAATAGCAACTCCTTGAGTCTTTATCTCATTTTCGGCTGTGATAATTTGTTAAACGTAATTCTAAATATCAGTATAATGAATGCAGTAAGTGGATATAATATTTATACTGGTATAGACACTCGATATCAAATGATGATAGAGAACTTAATCCAGTCTTCCCTTGGTGACTAGTGTAGTCAACCCAAGAGGTTAGTATCACTATCTTCTTGTTTTTGTTTACAAGAGACTTTCCTTTTACAAGTTATCTAACTTGTATGAAAGACAAAAAACCTAGAGGCTTTGCACAGATCCGAACTCTGGACTCTACTCAAGATTTTGTTCTTCTGTAGTCTAGTGACACTTTCGATTATATCTTCACAACTTGGCTTTCTTGAGTAATCTTTGAGTTGCTAGATTTCTTTGCATGCTTTGCTTTTCAATCCACGTTCAACAGCACTCAAGTAAGCGTTCACCGGATCCCTTTTATAGGCTCAAGCGAACCTTGTAGACAATACACTATTCCTGGCAGTTCACTTATGTCCTCCACCATCTCGTTCCTGATGCTAGCAGTCCACTATCACTTAATCCATGTCGTTGCTACTTTAACTCAAATCCTCGCTTGACTGACTTCATACCTTTGACCCAACCTTGGCAATCACCTCTGCTGTAGTCCAGTCTGCTACAACTCCTAGTCTGCACACAGTCTCTGTCACAGCCCTAGTCTGCATCCCATACTGCAACCAGTCTCTGTTGCAACCTTAGTCTGCACTCATATCTCACTTATTTTATGCCTTGCAATGTTGGTCCTCGTGTGCAAGCTCAGACCTCTATCCTGAGGCCTTTGAGTTCCTTTGTTGCTTATGAATGCATTACTTATTTAACCAAAGTCCTTTGTAATAGTTTGTATCTGGTGACTTGCACGAACCTTATTCATCTGCACCTAGCCTACAACTATCTACTTGACTTCTAGCATAAACACAGTGACTACTTCATAACTAATACATCTAAATTTTGTTACATCAATTTCTATACAAATGGAGGGATTGCACATTCCTATCAAGGTGACTCTGCTACCGCTCTCCTGCTATAGATGGTTCCGTTATAGACTGCTCCTGAATCCCTTCTTTAGCTACTTCAGCAATGATGTCATCATCATTATGACCTTCTAGCTGTGGGATTTCATCATCATCTTCTGAGGGTTGTGCTTTGTCGATTGTTGACCTTGAGAGATAGTCATATATCTCTAAGGTCGTTGCACTGACATGCTTGTCTACTATCTTCTTCAGTTTAGCCTCTACTTCAAGAGTGTGCACAAACTCAACATGTTGTTGTTGTGCATGTCTGTGTCTCCTTATCTTAAGTGTTGAGTCATTGACCTCCACAACTCCACTGAATAAGATGTAGGGTTCAGTTGGTCTTTCTTTTCGTTAGCTTCCCTTTTCTGAATATGGACAAGTTGATGGATTTCATCCTCTGTCATGCCATCAATAACTCCAGTTTTTGTCTTGGAGCCATCTGAGCTCCAGTTTCTGAATAACCAAGCCTTACAGCCTTGGTTATTCTTTTGAGTGGAAGATTATTCTGTTTGATGAGCTTCTGGATAATCTCTTCCTTTTGAGGCTTGCCTAACATCTTGTCTGTCTTGGCTCTATGTTCTTGGACCGTTTCATTTATGGCTTGAACCGTCTGTAGAGCTTTTACGATCTCCTCCTTCTCTGGAGATTATGTGACTATGGTTGTTGTGGTTGTGGCCCAAGCCTTTTATGTAGTTGAGGGATGATCTTCTTCAATTACTGATAGATACATTTCAATGCTGGAAATTGAAATGATCGTAGTTATGAAGGGTTCAGTTACAGCAGACCTGATTGTCACTATGTTTGTAGTAGAGGTGTCCTCATATTGCCCCGTGTGCATTATTCTAAGTTTGGCTTCAATGGCCTCTATCTCCTTTCTTGAATATCTCTGTGCATTGAGCTATTGTCTGAGTTGAACTTGGGGTCCTTCCCTGATCTCTTGATAGCTTCTTTGAGCTTCCAATATGAGATTTTGAAGGTTTTTATTGACACCAGCTTTCAAATACTTTAATGCTATATTTTCATCATGAAGTGCAGCAAGCTCTGGTTCCTTCAGTGCTAGTGTTCTTGAGGATGAGCCCTTAATTATTTGTGTAGTCTGCTCTTCTGTAGATGTATACTGTGCTTCAACTTCCATCTTAGTCGTCTCTGTAGTAAGGTGATCTGATATAGTTTCCTCGTCTGACGTCTATAAAACAAGTCTTGTTGGTCATGAGCAATTTTGCCCATTTGAATTTGTGCTTAATAAGAATTGCACAGACAATCTCTTATTGGTTTGACGTGATCGGATCTTTGGAGAACTCTCTGGATAAGATGACCTTCTTCAAGAGGTTTGCAAGAAGCTTGTGCTCTTTAGACATACTTCTTCATTGTTCGAATGCCTTCCTTCTGTCTCTCTTCGTTGAGCATGACATGTCTACCATCAGCTACTATAGAAGATGGAATGCTTCTTGATCCTTTATTAGAGACTTTGAAGTATTGCTCAAAATCATTTGGGCTTATGTTGATCCCAATTTTGTTTATAGAGGTGTATGTGATGAGTTGGTGATCGTCTGTAACCTTTGTGTTCTCGATGAAGTTTAGTGCTTCTTGAATAAGATCTTTCTTGTTTTCTCACAAAAGTATTTAAGCCCTCCATCTTGAATCAGCTCGGATATTTTCTTTACTTCGTCTGATTTGTTTCTTAGGGTCTCGAAATCGAGAACTACCTTTGTTTGTAACTCAATCTTCTTCGTTGGGCTTTGTTGCTCTTGTGATTTATCATTTTTTGGGGGTGTTTGATCGGATATTGGACATTTTAATATGAAATTTGAGAGAATTTCTAAACTGTGAGATTGAATTGAAAGAATTTGCGAACTTAGGGTTTTACAATTGAGTGTAGTAGAGCGTAAAAGCAAGAGAGAGAATTGAGAGAAAATGAGAAAGAAAATGTGTTTTTCTTATTGAAAAATTTTAGTATTTATACCCTTTGAAGAAATATTACTGTTGCTAGTTTTAATTAGCCGTTATGTAGATTCAGTCATTGATTTGACCGTTGTATGATTTCAAGTAGTCAGTTTTTAAAACGTTATTTTCTTTTCAAAAATAGAAATGCAATAGAGTAAGAGTGACTTTAGTCTGCATCCCTCATGTGCAGTAAGCAGTAGAGTAAAATAATGATAGTCTGCATTCTACATATGCAATAGAGCCATCGAGCATTTTGGTCATTATATTGATTCAAATCAATTATACCAAATTCACCTCGAAATAGAGTAAATTTGCTCTCATCAAGAGATTTTGTAAAAATTTCTGCAATTTGTTTTTCTGTTGAAATATATTTCAATTTAATGTGACCCTTTTGCAAATGTTCTTTGATAAAGTTGATAAAAATGTGCAATCCCTCCAATTGTATAGAAATTAATGGAACATAACTAAGAAGTATTAGCCATAATGTTGTTAGTATACTTAGGCTAGAAATAAAGTAAGTAGTTGTACTCTATGTCGGAAATGGAGAGTAGACGGCTGCAGATGATGGGCATCTTGTGAGCCACCAAATGCAAACTACAATAGAGGATTTTGGCTAAGCAGCTAAGGCATGTGTGGGCAACAAAAGACCTGCAAATATTTCAGGATCTGCGATTGAGCTTGTAGACGAGGACCAACATAGCGAAGCCTGAAATGCATCAGATCTGGGTGTAGACTAAGGTTACAGCAGTGACTTGGTGAAGACTAGGATTGCAGGGTACAGACTAGATCTCACAATACTGGATGCAGACTGGACGTTCTAGTAGACTGGAATGCAGTAGAGATGGTTGCTAGGGTGGGGGTTAAAGATCTGGAGTCAGTCAAACAAAGATTTGAGGTACAAACAGCAACAGTATGAGAATTTGAAGTAGGTGGGCTGTCAACATCAGTTGGGGGACACGTGACAAGATATCACATCAGAAACAATACTTGTTTGCTACGTTCATTCCCTGAGCCTATAAAAGGGGATCTTTGAAACTCATTTAAGTAATTTTGTTGAATGATATTGGAAAGGCAAACGTGCAAAGCAATCATAAATCAAAAGATTACTCAATAGAGCTAATTCGTGAAGAATACAGTGAAAGGAGTTTCACTAGTCTACAGAAGAAAATAGTTTGCTGTAGAGTCCAGTAGATTGGATCCGTGCAGAGATCTAAGTTCTTTTTTTTTTGTACATGTTAGATAGCTTGTAAAAAGGAAGTTTTCTTATAAGCTAAAAACAAGAAGATAGTGATACTCATTTCTTGGCTTGACTACACTTGTCACCAAGGGAAGACTTGACTAAGCACTCGTTTATCAATTGATAACGAGTGTCTGAACCAGTATAAATACTGTATGCCTTACTTACTTTTATTGCTTGACATTTAGAATTGTTAGAAACTAATTATCGTAGCCAAATAGAGACGGACTTAAAGAGTGTAAAGTCTCTGCTACAAACTAACAAGTGTCAGCTGCAGATTACCTAAGTTGTCTGCATAGAACAGTAGTCTCCAAAGAAAGTATAATTCGCTGCCTAATTTTTAAATTAACCTATTCAACCCTCCCCCCC
>LIEC01011159.1:0-33778 GCA_001925005.1 Drosera capensis
CCGATGGCTATACACACTGAACCGTGCATCCTCAACTCTCGTTGTGCTTAGAAGTTTAATGACAAGTGTTGAACCCAAAGATGTGACCTGATGGTTGGCATGCAAAAGTTATTCATCTCATAAGGATATGTTTCCGAATGGCCTATTACGTGTAAAAGATGTCAACCGAATATCCGGCTTTTGCTGACAGGCTCACACAGCTCCTGCCTGAAGCCTGTCCATAAAAATTCCAAAATTTCAGAAGCTGGCAAGCTGCTTAGCACTTTGTAGTCCAGACAATCAATAACTGATACAGTATAATATCAACAGTAAGATTCCATGTAGTCAACTGAGGAGGCGAGCCGCCGGGAATGTATGCAACTCACCAAACTGTTTCGTGAGATCATCTTTCGAACTTCCTGGTACTGATCCTGGGGCTACCACTGAAGGTAGGACTTGTGAATAGGGTTGCGAAAGCAGCCAAGGTGGGTATGATTCCAACTCAGGGTCATAACCAACCTATAAAAGTTTTTAAAATACATCTCTAATTATAGAGATCCTTATCAGGTAGGTGAATTAAAGTGGTAAAACGAAATATATAGACAAAAAAAATCGAAAATAGTTATTGATTTTTTTTCTTCCTTTTCTTTTTAATGAAACTTTAAGTAATAATGTGAAAATTAGTTAGTCTTTTTATTCAAAGTCAATCATGTGCACGAAACAACAAGGTTGATGTCAGAATAATATTATTAAGTTAACTTCTAAATTTTTCGTAAATTTTTTTTTTGGATAAACAATATGAATGAATATATCTTCTATAATATAATCAGTAACAAATTAACATGATATTTTCAAATAGTATCCATAAGATCTTTAAAATCATTTTTTTGTATTTGATTTTACTCTTGTTTTTTTCTTCTTTACTGAAATGATGATAGTTATCAAATCGTATATGAATCAAATGAGGTTTTATAGGGAGTGATGTAAAAACTTTTGGTTTTTTTTTACAGAAATTCTTAGTTTTTTGTAATAAAATATTTTCAATCGTATCATTTCTCGCAATAATTAATACTAACAACAAAAATATATACACACATATTCTTTTTTCATGATATACATATATATATGGATTATCAATATTTATGAATTTTGATAATAGTTGATGTTGATCATTACTATATTACAATATTTAGTGGATAATATTTGACATATCATTGATATAGATTAGCATGTGACATGTGCCTTTAACTTTTTGAAATATGGAAGCATCGCTTGCTTGCTTTTTTGAGTATTGAGTATCACATGCTTGTTCTGGAATCTGGAGTACAGAACAAGCAATGCAACGAATACTCATCTCCAAGCAACAACTCAGAGTGAACTTTTCTTCACTGCTACTTCATATGCATGCACATGTTCTCTATCAGAGCTTTAACCTCATTTTCAGAAACTAGTCATTATACTACTCCGACCAATTTGTTACATCTTCTAGATCGATACATTTATAACAAGTAGTTATTCGGTTGAACAAAAAACATATTTCGGGATTTTCTTTTAGAAACATTTATAGTAGTTAGCAAAGCAAGCACATGGAGAGCCTTTCAAAAGCAACAACACCCAAGAATAAGTTACAATGATGCAGACACAGACATGAATAAGTGAATAAGTGACCACCAAGTACATTTAAATCCATGTGTGTCTTCTCCCTTCGTAGGAAAACTAGATGAAGATTAGTACAGTATTTGGTAACCTAACCATTCAATCAAATGATGGTGACTATCCCATAATTGCAAGACTGATAAAATTATCGCACATTATAGAGGAACAGAAACTGTTTCCCCATTATGCAACCTAATCCTTCTCGCATACCCTTCCCATTAGCAATACTGTTACGACCTAATGCTCTTCTTGGGACATGTACTACAAGCCTAAGTTTTTTGGTGTAGCTAATCTTTCATTATGAACATAGAGTAGGTATGTTCAAACCGAACCGGACCTGAATAACGTACATGTGAGAACTGGACTCATTTTAACATAATAACCTAAACTAGAAAATTATAGATTGGTCAACAGATACTTACTATAGTAGAACTGAAAGTCACCAACTAACACCTAATACTTCTCAGTAGGCCTGCACCCGAACTAAGTCCGAGAACTACTCGAGCTCGACTCGATTCAAGTCGAACCTGGTATTGGAGTCGATCTCGGAACTCGACTCGATTCAAGTCTAACCTGATATTGGAGTCAATCTCGACACGGATTTTGGGTTCGAGATATTCTATGGGCTCGACTTGAGATCGAGTCTAGTGTTCGCGATCACGATCGGGTTCATTCGAGATCAAGTTCGATCGAATTGTTCGACAAAAACACGATTTATTTCCATCTTGTTTTCATCCATTTGATGAGGTTTGTTGTTGTTTTTTGATTTTTTGCTTTTTTGTTTTTTTAGTTGATGATACTCGTGTATTTTGATCGAACAACTCTTTTTCATATATTGTTGCAAAAATGCTTGATTTTTTGCTTATTAGGTTTTGATATAATGATGTTATTTTGGTCAATATTGGACTAATCGGTTATCGATATATTAGTGCATTTGCTACTTCAAGTTGACACGTTATTAGCTCTTTTTCATGATAGTTAAATGTGAGCTACTTAAACTATTGAAATGGATACTTAAATGTGAATCATATGATGATGTGTATATGGTTTTATTGTACTACGATAACATTGGTTAGATTCGACTCAATTCGACTCGGGTTTGACTAGATTCAACATCCGAAAAACGATTAATAAAGTAGTTCGAAACTCCATTAATAATATTCGAACTCTGTTTGAGTTCGAGCTTTTTAATGATGTTTAAGTTTGACGAAAGTTCAACTCGAAATAAGTAATAAATGTTCGAGATCAAACTTGAAAAAACTCGACTCGATTCAAATACAGCTCTATTTCTCAGTGGTGTAACTATGCATCGCAATGCTACTCTGTATAGTCTCCATTTATCTACCGCTAAGCATTAGGATATGAGTAACACATTGTCTACGTTTTAGGTCCAAATCACATTCGAAAGGCAATGCATATCGTTTTTCAACTTTCGGTAGAGTTGTTTCCTGACCACAAACAACCACCCCAAACCCTCAAATCACACCATAACAACACCCTTACACCGTGAATTATCGAATATCCATACCACGTACACCAGATACTCACGCTTCCCCTCACCCCAAACCGCTCCCCCTTCATCAATTACAGTAAACCTAGCGCCCGATGTCCCGAAATCCAACCCTAGATAAAGCCTCTCCCCGATTCTCACTCCCTCAATCTCCTCATTCCTCGACGGCATCGCTTTACACATTGATTTCGACACCAATCTGATTCGATTCGCTCTCGAGTCTGGAGTCCGAGTAGACCTGTGATATCATGTATTTGCCATTGTTGATCGAGCAAGTGAGATTGAGTTAGCGTTGATTTGATAGCGAGGATAACACGAGGGTGGGAAATGGAGAGGTGAGAGTCAGAGCTGTTTAACCTTGTTGGATTGGTGCTGATGGTGTGAGTGGAAATGGGAATGGGGAGATGGAACGGAGGTGGTGAGGGTTGATCGCTTGCATTTTGTCTGTGATTTTGGGGATTGAAGAGGGAAGGGTGATGGATGATGTGAGTGACAGAGTGAGGATAAGGTGCTCTAATGTACACAGGCGAAGTTTCAGAGATAACTGATGGAAATCCTGACATCTGGATTTATTCTAACATTATATCAAAAAATTAATTCTATGAAATTATCTTAATTAATGATGATTGATTCTGTATGTGCTATTTAGAGGAGAATGTAACCAATGATGATTAAGATGAGTTTCTTACAACTCATATCAATGCGACCATAAATGTTTATTAAAGTGAAATATGTGATTTTTGAATTGTTATTTGAAAATGTTAAGACGTAAATAAGATAATCCATGAAATGTTTGTTTATAGATAAAATTTTAAGTAATGAGAACCCTGAAAGAGCTCATTAATTGATTGGTGTAACCACAAATCAGCTTTTGTAATAATCTCAAATAAAAAGCGTGATTATTGAAAATTAAGTGTGTTGCTTGTGATAATTCGCTTGTTTCGATTCACAAAGGGATCAAGAAGGAGGAGATGTTTCAAATCCTACTGGAGTTCACAGTTTAATGAAATCATCGATGATGATCGACATTGTATAGTCACATGTTCGAATATGCTCAGTCTGAACCCCAGAACAATATCAAATGCCTGCTAAATCGAGATACAAGAATTTCTTAACGTAACAAATAAAACTCCTTTTCAGTTTGTCAGTGGCATCATTGTAATCATGTCAACACGCAATACTTTTTATGGTTATATTGACTTTAGGGGTTTTGTCCCAAAATTAGGTGGTTAGCTTCAAAGTGACCTTGCCTTTAATGTGAGGATTCATGTTAAACTAATTGACCGAAAAGCTACTATCTGCCCACCACTGTCTTTGTCTTGCATGGGCAAGATTTGAGGATTTATTGCATCAATTTATGGTAACCTACAAAGGAGGAAACTAAAAGTCTTTGGACCTCTTGTCATCTAGAATTTGACAAGAAGTATTTTTAGTTTCGTTATAGAACTCCAAGAACGGTCAAGTTTCTTACTCCATTCGTCTCACAAAAAATATAACGGATTGACTTATCACGTATGTTGATATAAAATTTGACATATGTACAACGATAATCAAACGAAGTTTTTTTTATAACTTTATCGTGAAATATCAATAATTATATAAGTTACGTAGTTCAACTTAATACATATTGAAGGACGATCAGACACGATTTGATATAAAAGCGAGATTTATATTTATGCATATAAAAAATACGAAATACGTATATGTTGTATTTTTCATAAAGCAAACCGTAAATCTCAACTTTTTTTTTAAAAAAAAAGTGTTCCAGTTAAATTGATGTAGGGTTTTTCTTACTACAAGTTTAAAATTTGAAAAAAGATGCGTCTGATTTTAAATTAACCACATATTTTCATTTGAAAAAACAAATTAAAGTTATAAAAAAAATATTTTGAAACAAATGTGTGGTGAGAAAAGCTAACAGTTTACTTCCCTTTATTTGCATAAAAAAGCATTTTTCATCTTTTTATTTCCGATTTATAATTTTATTCATTATGTTAATACTTGATACATATTACGTCTAGATATACATTTCCCAAACCTTTATTTTCCTTATTATAAGATCTTAGTACAGGGAATTTATAATACACCTCCATCATCTACACATTCGATCGGTTATTTAAATTAATTTTGTTTTTCAGTGATTGTAATTGACTTATCTCCACTGATTAGAATAATTTATAGGGATGTACTTCCCCGGATACTGGGCATTATTATTGGCTTAGATCTTGCATCGCATCATCGGGCTGTTGAAGAAAAAGAAAATAGAATATATATATGAATAATCCATAATCTATGAATTTATGTTTTGGGGTTAATAATTGGATCCATTTCATATGTGTATTCTATTCAGATCCGATTAGAACATAATTTTTTTTTTTTGGGTTCTCCCCTGAATCCTAACTTGCGCACATGCACCCCATCGACAAAATCAAAATCTTACCCAACATAATTCAATGTTTCGTCCACACGCTAGATTCGATGCCCAGTCTGCAAGTTACCATTGGCATAGGAAGTCTAACCATATGCTTTTATCACACTGTAAAAATTCCCGCTCAGTTTAAATTTATTTCAAAACACAAACAGCCAACTCATAAGCGCGGGTTATATTCATCTTCCACGTTTTTGAACCCTCACGCTGCCCCACGTCGTCGTCACCCCACTAAATTTATCGGGCAAAACTGTACCATGATTTCAAATTTATGCATTTTGTTGGTACGTTTTCTAAGAAAAGTCAGAACATTATTTCATGGTAGAATAAAATCTTCTACGACCAAAACAAAAGAAGAAATATTCATTCCGCCCGAACTTAATGTAATATTTGTTTATATAAATGATAAAATTAATTATGCTATAAATTATTCGTGTGATAATTAAACATTATTTTATGAAAATTATCGTAAAATATTAACGATATTTTAAATTATGTAATTTAATCGTGGATGAGTGAAATAATTTTTTTACGTCTTAATACGAATAACGAAACTGTTTAAAATACATGTTGAATAATATAATAATTATACACATTTATTAAAAGAATCGGGTTGAATTTGATGTAAATGACCCTTGCCTTATATATGTATAATTGGAAAAGGAGGAGTGAGGAAAAATGATATTTTTCTCCTTTTAATTTATCCGTCGTTTGAAAAGTTGAATGAAGTTCTAAAATATATGCCGTTTGAGATAATCTGGACAAAAATCAAAGTTTCCTATCAATTTTATCCATACATATATTGTTTTTTATATTTTGACTCATTCAATACAATACTTAAACGATGTTGACTATTACAGATAAAGATTTTTGTTGATCACGATGATATTCTTGGATCTGGAATAAAAACTTTATTGAAAGAGCTCTGTTTTGTTTTGTTGGTTGATAATGAAAAAAAAGATAATTATTAAAAAAATACGTGTTGGTTTCTTGAAAATTTGAAATTATATAAACAAGGGATTTTTGTTCCATATTATATCAAATATTTTGTAAAAACATATATCTTACGATTATTTTCTATAAAATAAATAATAAAAAATATTTGAATAAGTTTTATCCAAAAAATTTCATTTTATGATTAGATTATAGTTTTTTTATTTTTTTCATGGAGGAATATCTCGAAGGTTAACGAGTTTAGAACTATTCATTTTTGTTACGGATCGGTTCATGTGAATCACACCGGACAAACCACCACCCTGCCCCACATGACCATGACAAATTAGATGCACAACAATTCTCCACCTTCCTCTATACCCCCAAAATTTCCAATCTTCCACCCCAACGTTTCTTTTCCTTTAATTTTTTTCTTTTCCTGTAAATATTTCATTCAAAATGAATCCCGTTTCTTATCGGTCACTCTCACCTCTCTCTCACCCCCTCCCACTACTCCAAACTTATTGCTCCCCCTCTCTGCAACTTCTCCTCCTTCGTTTCACCACCATTCTGTGCCCACACACACAGCACCATTATTCAAATTTCCTTCCACAAATTATTTCCCTTTTCTTTTTTATTCAAAAAATCCCAGAATTCAAATTCCACACAGCTCAGCTCTTACTTTTCCTCCCTCTCCATGTGCTGAGCCTCTGACAAATCAACCAAAACGACACCGTTTCGTTGACGCTCTTCCCCTCCTCCATCTTCAGCAATGTCCACGTCACGGGGACGGAGCAGCTCGCCGTTCGGCCACCGCCGGCCATCGAGTCCCTTCTCATCCTCCGCCTCCTCCACCGCCTCCACTTCCCTCAGCGGCGCCGCCAGATTCGTCCCACGCAGCTGCTCCATCTCCTCCAACAGCTACGGTACCGGAGCCAGATCTGGACCGAAGTCGTACGGCGGGAGATCGCCCGTGGCGTACGTGGCGGGGATGGAGGATGTGGTGGTGGGGGAGGGGAGAGGAGGGGGGAGTGGTGGGGAGAGCATTTCGGTTACGGTGCGGTTTCGGCCGATGAAGTGAGTGAGAGTTTGGATCTTGTGATTTGATTGTGTGTGTGTGTGTGGATAGTTTGATATAGATATAGTTTGAGTTGTGGTCGTTGAACGAATGTTGATGTTGCTTGTGTTGATTTATGTGATTTGGTGTTGAGAGCATTTTGGCGACGGTTCGGTTTCGGCCGATGAAGTGATTGTGTGATTCATTGGATCTGTTGTTTTTGATTTGGTTGAATGTTTGATAGATGGATGGATCTGGTTTGATTCGATGTGGTTGAATGAATATTGATTTTGTTAATTTTGGATTATGCGATTGTGTGTTGATTTTGATGTGGAAATTGTGTGGTGGTTGTAGTGATCGGGAGTATCAACGAGGAGACGAGAGTGCGTGGTATCCAGATGGAGACAAGATCGTGCGAAGCGAGTATAATCTTGCGACCGCGTATGCGTTTGGTATGATATTATGATACTGATGACTTTGATATGGATTTGGAATGATAATGTGATACTATCTGAGTTTATGTAATTCGTTATGTTATGAATTTATTGCTTATTTTGGATTGGATTATGAGATCTAGATGTGGTTTCTAATTATGTTTTATTCGGTTATAGTTGTGGATTTATAATGGATTTTGGGGGTTAATAAATGTGAAATGTATGCTTGTTGGGTGATTAGTGATTCTTTTGGGATGTAGATAGAGTTTTTGGACCAAATGCGACGTCGGAGGAAGTCTATGAAGTTGCGGCCCGGCCTGTGGTCAAAGCTGCGATGGAGGGTGTAAATGGTAAGTTCAGTTAGCTGTGAATTTTGATTGTGTTGAGCCCACATCAATGGCAAGATTCTGTGGTTTTTGGTAAACTATATTGTTTTAAGGCATTGTTTATTAAGGAGTATTTGATAGTATAATTGCATCGCTCCTTAAACTTAGCTATTTGATATGGTTCTACTTTAGAATACGTTGAGGGTATTCAAGCGGAGGAAATGCATATGAAGTGAATTAACGTACGGGTTTTGATGATGTAGGTACTGTGTTTGCCTATGGTGTCACCAGTAGTGGGAAGACACATACAATGCATGTGAGAGTTTATTGAAAATGCTTACCAGTTTGATGCTGGTTGCTGCATTGGAGTTTTATCATCAGATTTTTCAAACCAATGTTTTGAGTTCCTGATCCACACCAAATTTATGAAAACTTGTTCTGTATTTACTCAGGGTGATCAAAGTTCTCCTGGCATCATACCACTGGCCATCAAGGATGTATTCAGCATCATACAGGATGTAAGTTATGTTAGACGTTTCCTATAAAAAAAAATATTGTTCTTGGGAATTGCGTTGGCTACAAGTATTGCAAGCCTGATATGCATTTAATTCTAGCTTGAGTCGATTTCCTTTTGTTCATACAACTGGTAGCCTTTCTTCTAAGCTCATCTCTTTCAGTTGTCTGCCAATCTTATACTTGGCATTCCATCTTCTAATTATTTTGATTCAGACTCCTGGCCGTGAATTCTTGCTTCGTGTCTCTTATCTTGAGATCTACAATGAGGTAGGTAGAACTCTATGAGTATTTCTAATTCTAGTGAATTAGCCATATTTTGAAAGTCCACTTTTTGTAGTTGTATGGAGGCTGATTATATTTTTTCTCAATCACTAAAATTTGGTTCACAGGTCATAAATGACTTGCTAGATCCAACTGGCCAGAATTTGCGTGTCAGGGAAGATGCACAGGTATCCTGCTTATGTTTTTTTTTTCTTTACCCTCTATTTTCAGTATTTCTTTTGCATCATCCTGACTGTTTTAACTTCATTTGTAGGGTACTTATGTTGAAGGAATAAAGGAAGAAGTTGTTTTGTCTCCTGGGCATGCACTTTCTTTCATTGCAGCTGGTGAAGGTATTATGCGGATTTTATAGATTGTGTTTGCCTTTTACTACACTTGGAACTTCCGCTAATTAAAGTCACTTTTGTTTCAATGGAGGCAGAGCATCGTCATGTTGGCTCAAACAACTTTAATCTATTGAGTAGCAGAAGTCACACCATATTTACGCTGGTAACTATGCCACATGTCTTTCGGTCCTTCCTTTTCATGAATATATTACCTTGTCTGTGTCTCCATATCATGGGTAACTGGCTGTATAATGTTTTGTTTGCTTCTGTTCATTATTGTACGAGGAGTTATTTTGTATGACTAATCCAAATATCTCATCTAATTCATTTTCCATCTCAGTTGATTGAAAGCGGTGCTCACGGTGATGATTATGATGGTGTGATCTCCCAGCTAGTGAGTTTCTGTGTTTAAGCTACCAAGGTTTAACTCATGTTTCTTTCTTATTTCTCCATTCTGTCTCTAATGGGTCTGCCGCTGTGTTTTTAGAACTTAATTGATCTAGCTGGGTCGGAAAGCTCCAAAACTGAAACAACTGGATTAAGGAGGAAAGAGGGATCATACATCAATAAGAGCCTTCTAACACTTGGAACGGTGGGTTTCAAATAATCATTGCTAGCTCAGTGGCTCAATTACTACGTTCTTTCCGTTTCTGTGTGTTTTTAATACTTTTTATTCACTACTAGCTCTATGTTTAGTATTTGATTGCATTCTTTTTCTGCAGGTGATTGGAAAACTTAGCGAAGGGAAGGCGTCTCATGTTCCATACCGAGATTCTAAGCTTACCCGTCTTCTCCAATCATCCCTGAGTGGGTGTGGACATGTGTCAGTAAGTGTAGAAACAACATTGTCTATTTCTTATTCTGACAGAAGAATTTGCCAACGTGAAGCTATGATTGAACTTTGCACTTCTTTTCTGTGCTATCTTGCTATCTATGTTGTTTGATTTTTCTTGCTTTTTATTTGCATTATCCCAGCTTATTTGTACAGTAACACCTGCTTCCAGTAGCACGGAGGAAACCCACAATACTCTAAAGTTTGCTAGTAGGGCCAAACGGGTGGAAATCTATGCTTCACGCAATAAGGTGAACTGGCAGGCTGAGAAGCCCTCTCACTAATTCTTGTTCTGTTCGCTCAATCTCTCGGCATCTGCCTTTGCTTTAGAAATGTATTCACCTCACTACCCTAAATTGTCTTCACCAGATTATTGATGAGAAGTCTTTGATCAAGAAGTACCAACATGAAATCTTAAACCTTAAGCAAGAACTCGACCAGTTGAAGAAGGGCATGTTAGTCGGTGTCAGTCATGAGGAGATACTGACTTTAAAGCAGAAGGTTCTATTTTTTCCTGCCACAAGCTGCCATGCATGTTTCATCAATTTGTTTGTCATTTCCCTTCCTTATCTATGCCTTTACCAGTACCCAATTTGTATTAAGTTAATTGAAAAGGTTACATTTGTGTTACTTTTCATACAAGCACAACTCATCATGTTTCAGTTGGAGGAAGGCCAAGTAAAGATGCAATCGAGATTAGAAGAAGAAGAGGAAGCAAAGGCTGCTCTTATGAGTAGAATACAACGGCTAACGAAACTGATATTGGTTTCCACGAAAAATGCTATTCCGGGATATCTAGGGGATGCCCCGGCACATCAACGGTGTCATTCTGCAAGTGAGGATGATGTAAGCTTCTTTTGTTAATTTGACTTAGTCTTTTACTTCACATGACACCTTTATCTACTTTACATTCAGAAAAAGCTTGATTGTTAATTTTTTAAAATCAGCTGGCGGTGGCCTTTCAGTAAGCTAAAAGGAAGATCAGTTTAATGACTTTGATTCTTTTTCTTGTTGGTTCATTTTCAGAAGTCAGATGTCTTCAGGGATGTTTCTCTGCTTGCAGAATCAGAGAGTCAGAAAGGTTCGCCAACCTCTGCTGTGATTGACTCTTCCAGTGATCCTAAACTCAGAAGATCGTCGAGCAAATGGACTGATGAAATGTCTTCTGGCAGCAGCACCATTGTGGACTCTAATCAAGCTGGTGAAATCATAAGTACCGCAAAGTTTCAAACAGTATGTTTTCTTACTTTTACCACCTTTTGCCATCCAAGGTTTAGAAACTGCACCCAAGCATGCTAGATATGTGTTGCAGGGCGAGTTGACTACATCAGACGAGATGGACTTACTTATGGAGCAAGTGAAGATGCTAGCTGGGGACATTGCACTCAGCACAAGCACGCTCAAGCGACTGGTGGAACAGTCCGTCAATGATCCAGAAGCAGCAAATACTCAAGTATGTGTGAACTGATTCTTCGGAAAGTTTTTTTTATTTTAATCTTTCTCTTGAGATTTTTAGTTTTTGGTCAGGCTAATACTTTGATTGTGGGCGTAGATTCAGAACCTGGAGCGCGAAATACAAGATAAGAAGAGGCAGAAAAGAGTCCTTGAGCAGCGCATCACTCAAAGTGGGGAGGCATCCGTTGCCAATGCCTCGTTGGTTGATATGCAGCAGGTTGTCCTTCTTCCTACTGTCCTATTCTCTTGTTTGATCACAATTCTCTTGTTCATCAGTCTCAGTGGTTCATTATTTTTCATTTTGGTTTCATTCTGAAAGCGAAACTTCATTACCTTTGTTTGGTTTATTGTTCTTGAAACAGACTGTGACAAGATTGATGATCCAGTGCAATGAAAAGAGTTTCGAATTAGAGGTAGGCAATTAATTTTTCATGTGATGGGACTTTTCCGGTGTCGTTTCCTGTTCCAGTGCAATTAATTTCATTCCTCTTGTATGATGAATACTTTGGATTCTCCTGTTGATGAAATTCTCTTTTTTATATAGATAAAAGCAGCAGACAATCGAATACTTCAAGAACAACTTCAGAACAAGGTACTTTATGTGTCCTCCATAGCTCCGGCCATATTTTATGCCACATGCATCTCTTACCATGAGTTTTGCTAAAAATCGGATCCTGAAATATGCGATCTATGATACTAAATCTTAACTTTTTACTTTCAAGCTAAATTGAGGATATTATGGTTTCTACGTTTGGCAGTGTGTTGAGAACAGAGAATTGCAAGAGAGGATACAGTCCCTGGAGCAGCGACTTTCGTCAGGTAGTGATGCCAAAGCATCGTCATACCCTGAACAGCCGTTACCTGATAAATATGTGGAGGAGCTGAAAAGGAAAGTTCAAAATCAGGTGATTGGAATTCGATCACATCAAAAATAAAATCAAGGATTACTAGTTGGTGCTGTTATTGCTTGTAGTTACCACATGCTCAGTTTTGAACTCTGTATTTACAGGAATTCGAGAATGAGAAGCTGAAGCTGGAACATGTACAGATATTAGAGGAAAATAGCGGGCTGCGTGTACAAAATCAAAAGTTATCTGAAGAAGCATCTTACGCAAAAGAGTTAGCATCAGCAGCTGCTGTGGAATTGAAAAATCTGGCGGGTGAAATAAGAAAGCTTTCTCTCCAGAATGCGAAGCTGGAAAAGGAACTGCAAGCAGCTCGTGAGTTAGCTCATTCAAGAAGTTCCATTCCAAATGGCAATGGTGGCAATCGTAGATACAATGATGGATTAAAGTCTAGAAGAGGACGATTCTCTATCCGGGCAAATGAGTTTTCGGGAGGGATGTATAATGAATTGGATTCTTACAGTTTGGATCTCGAAGACTTGAAGATGGAATTGCAGGCAAGAAAGCAAAGAGAGGCAGCTCTCGAGTCTGCGTTAGCTGAAAAAGAGTATTCCGAGGAGGAGTATAAAAGGGAGGCTGAGGAGTTTAAGAAAAGAGAGGCATCTCTTGAGAATGATTTAGCGAACATGTGGGTGCTTGTTGCCAAGTTGAAAAAAGAGGGTGGAGGTATCCCAGACTTGAAAGGAGACGAGAGGAGCAATGGGATAGATTATGCATATGAACATAAAAGAAATGATATCGATGTCAAGGATGTCCTCAAGGAGACACAGCTTGTGGAGAACATCGAGCCATCCCTTGACCCGTCTAGAGAGGAATCTTTGGTTGCACGTCTCAAGGTTTGTTTTGAAATTTGTTTTTGCTTGGTCTACATTTTTTATGATTCATGTTTACCGTACAAAGAGCGAGGAGATTGTACGACCGACTGTATAAGTTACTAATTACTAATAAGATCTGGTTTTTTTTTGGATATCTTTTCACTGCCTCAATTTGAACCTCCATAAAAATAGAAGTTCATGCCGCTGCTTGGCTTTATTTTTTTCTCCAGGCAAGAATGCAAGAGATGAGGGAGAAGGAGATGAAGCACAATGGAAATGGAGAAGGGAACTCTCATGTCTGTAAAGTCTGTTTTGAGTCGTCCACAGCCACCATTCTTCTTCCCTGCCGACATTTCTGTTGTAAGCTCTCCTATCCATTTAACTTTCTTCATGCCTTTTGTTTAGCCTCTCCTGTAATTGATATGTCTTCCATTTTTTGCATTTTTTTTCAGTGTGTAAACCATGTTCGCTTGCTTGTTCCGAGTGCCCTATCTGTCGAACGAATATTGCAGATAGAATTTTTGCTTTCACTTCGTGACAAAATTGTTGTTCCCTGCAAAATGAAGGTATGACTGCCTTTAAAGAAAAAAAAAAGACTCGACTTCATCATCGCCATTATTTCTTTTTCTGTTACCAAAAGATAATGCTGCCTGTTTATTCATGCATCCCACCATCTCTTTCTGCAGGGACTTTTGCATTACTTCAAATCCTGCTGATTCTCGTTCATTAGCGTGACGTTTCATTAATCAGCCTGTGTATTTGTTCACTGTATGTTGATATTTTTCCTAGGTCATGCCTAGTTGATGTTGTAAAATAAGAGCCAAAGAAACGAGGTTGAGTTATATAATATGTGAAAGTTGAATAGTCAGCGCGAAGTATATTTGAGATCACAGATCAGCTTGTTTCGCAGGAAAACTGCTGCTGAAATGGTTGCAGCAGTGTATTCTTTTGTCCATTGTTGTAAAGAAAATCATTACAAGCGTCCACATGTATCTTTCATCATCTTTCTGTCTGAGCCGTAACAGCTAGTCTTCTGTGCATTTTTAAAAGGCAAAGGCTGTGTGGAATGTGAATGAGTAATGTAGGGAGATATGTTTGAAACTTTTATACAGGTTGCAGTCGGCAGTCGTGATTGCTAATGCGATAAACCAAAGACAATTGTTGATTGACGAGGAACGGATCACAAAAAATGACTCGAACCTCAGACATTCGGCTTTTGGAACTCTGAAGACCAGCTCTTCTTGTTGTATGTGTTTACGATACTTCCCAAACCCTTTAGCTCTAATAACTATCACAAAACACAAAGACATAGCATGTCCAAGTGATACTTAATTTTGCACTTGGCCAATGGACGATGTTTAAAGAAGACAAAACGTATACAGTTTTTTCTGTTTTTTTTATCACATTACACCAGAACCCAAACTAGCCGAACCCAAGCCCACCGGCTAAACGTTTCTCCAAGGATAACACACACCAACTAATTCATCATCCTCACCTTCACCAGTCTGCTTCATCAGCAGCCACTGGTGAAAACACGCGAGGACGGAAGACGATGAACTCTCCCGCCATGGCCACGTCTCTCTCATCTCCTCCGCCACTTCTTTTCCCTCTCCTCACCAGCCTCTTTCCTCGCCATTGTCGACCTTTCCAGGTACTTCGCGATCTCTCTCCGTATCTCCATTTTCTGTACTCGAATTTCGAAACTCAGTTTATCTTCGATTTTGCGGCAGGCATCGAGATCTCAGCCTGTTCTGATGTTGAATCGGAATCTGGTTTCGCTGTCGAATTCGCGGACGAGGTTAGGTTATTTGTCGCTTAATGACTAGATTTGTTGAGATATCATCTGTTTTGGTGTTGATTGTGCATAGTGGATTTGTGGTATATTTGCGTGTCTGTGGTTGTTGGTGTGGTTTTCGTATCTGCGTTATGGTGTTCGGTGCGATTTGTTGAGTTTGATGTGTGATGGTGATGATTGATTGTGATGTGAGTGGTTTGGCTGTTTGAGAGTGGGAAAAAGAGGATGGAGAAGGGAATGACGGAATGTTGTGGAATAGTCCTTGATTGGAGAATGGAAAGTTATTGTATGGTTAATCAATCAGAATATGTTGCACTGTGACATTGCAAGAGAAGGTATTAGCATTGGTTGAGTCTAGCAGAGATGTATAATGCCAGTATGCATGAGATCGTTAAGGATGTATCAAGTAAGAGAAGAGGGAGGGAGGCAAGAGTTTGGTGGATCGCGATGTGAGAGAAAGGTTTCTGGTGCTTGAAGGATTCCAAGAGGTATATTTTGGGAGCAGGACCTAATATGGATTGAGAGAGGCATGATGATTTTTGTGTGGCATGATATGGTCAAGGTTTGACAAGGTTAATTAGTGGTTGATGTCATTGATTTTGCATTCTAGCAAGTACTTTACTCAACTTATCCAATACATTACCTGGAAAACTAAGAGGATGCTTCCCTTTAGTATCAAATCTATTATCAAAACATACATGACAAGCGTTCAATCAATACGTCAAATTCGACTTTTAGAAAATGAGGAGTACGGTATCAACCTGATGTCAATCCCAATTTGATCTGAATTGCTATTATTTTAGTGAATACTGGCTTGTTCACTATTTGGATCTTTTCAAGTCATTTTTATTGTGATTTTTTTTTTGTTGTAAAATTCTTGTTTGGTGCATGCCTATTGCTTGAGGTTAAAAAAATTTCCTCTTAAAATAGCTTGTTTGACTATAATAAGCTGGAAAAGTGTGGTCTATGCAGCCAATCAAGGTACCGAGGAAGAGTTGAAGAATGTTGTCGAGGTGGACAGACTGATAGATGTGCTTAGGGAAGCAAATCCAGCTGAAATAAGTGAATTCCCAATTTTAGTTTAGAAGTCATACAGCCATGAGTGTTACCAAAGTGTAATTTCCACTAGGGAAGCAATTAAGCAAAGATTTAGATTTTTGTTGTTAGAACGGTTAGAGTCTTAAAAATCCATGTAAATGTTATAGCTTCTGTGCTTACATCATGCGCCAAATTTATAGTTGATACTACAAAGCAGATATACCAGTGTAGACCTAGTATGAGTAAAACCTATCTACAATAACTGTTGTTGGATAAATTTTGAGTAAATAATTGGATGTTTCCGTTGAATAATCTTTTGTGTCTTGAGTGATAACCATGTCGAGCAATCTGGCAACTGCAGAAGCGTGTTGCTGAAAATGTTCTGTCTTTCAATGAGAGATTTTGGATGCGCTTGGCCACTAGAACTGAGACCTGCGAATCCGAGGATGATAGAGTATGGTTTTCTAATCGGATAAGATACCTCGTACCGTTTGTTTGTGGCTTGTTTTCATGGCATGACACTTTGATTTATATCTCTTCACAGAAAGACTATGAAGAATTATCTGAAACGGTGATGAAAACTGTTGATCTTTTTGTAAAAAAGACCGATGTATGATTTCCTTCTTCCTCTCTGGCTTCTCCCTCCTCCAGTTCCCAACTAAAAATCCTACATTTTTATTTGACTAGGGTATAATGGTAATGTTTGCTGATACCTATCTTCAAGTCTGATACTTCTCCGGTTCTTATTCTTTTTCTCCTTCCTAAATCAGTGGCGCCTTTTTCTGCAGGAGAAGATAGAGTCTGCTACAGATGTTCTGAAGTCAATACTTAAATATGTTGTTGATGAGGGCGAGGAGGCTCTGTGGCCACCAAAAAACCCTCATGCTCTTGATCTTTTAGAGAAAGTGAGCCTATGTCTTTGTGTGTATCTTTGTTGTTCTGCAGGTTTGGAAGTTGAGAGTCACTCAAGTTCATCAAGTGCCTATTACTATTACTATTACTATTTATTTTATAATTATTATAATTACTTTTGTTCTACTCGTTATTTTTTTGGCCTTGGTACTGTATCCTCGTAGGCACGTGATAGTTGATTGTATTGTTAAGAGTTCTCTTACAGACAGTGTCATCCTTAGATTACTTTATGGAGTCTAATCGTAAACGTAGTTGCATGATCTTGAGATCTTGGATAATTCTTCATCTTCTATCTTTTGGAGTTTATACAGGCGAGCTTGTGCTGCTGTTTCTTTTTTTCTGATTTCACGGTCATTCAATCTGGTTCAGGAACTCATCCAAAGAGAACAGGAAGGATATCTAGATGAGGGGTTCCTTTCCGAAGTTAATGCACAATTACGCCAAGTGAGCAGTCCATCTCTTACATTTACATCTGCCTCATTTGTCTGCTCTCTCTGTAATTATCTCTATTAGAGGAAACAAATGATGAAAATAAGGTAATCCTCAGTTTGAGTATATGACGGTTGATGAGAATCTAAAGGATACCAAGAGCTCTTATCCACCTGTTAGCTTAAATCAGCAATCTGGTTTTCCTTGTGGACGCTGGGTGACATGCTAAATGCTTCTAGTTAAAGTTCGCAACTCTGCTAAATGTTATCTGTTCTGCATTTCCAAGACACTGATTGTTGTATGTTTGTTGGTATGCCTAGGCAAGGGAAGATGGGGACAAGCCAGGACTTCAGGCTATGCTGCAAAAGGTCTTGCAACTTTATGCTGCTGGAACTCTTTCTAAACCGAGTTATGCAAAGAAAGGTACTACTCACATGAAATTATTCTTGGTAACCCGCTACTCATAGCTTTCATGGTAAAGCTATAGCTTGCAATATATCAGGCAATATCTATTGCATATACCCTCATGATCATTGAAACCGGCTTTCCTCTCCATGCTACCATAATGAATGGCTATCCTGTTACTGGGATCAGACCACCGCAAAGGTGTAAAAGCTTCAAATTGCATTTCTGTAGAATATGTATGTTAAATTTCTTCTTCAGTTGGAAACTCTCTTCGGTGTTGTGTGGCCAGTGACCCATGACATGTGCAATGCAAACTTGAGCAATGTTGACTGTTTAATTTGCTGCGTGTGAAATGACATCTCTTTCTTCGCATGTTAGTGGAAGCTGTTAATCCAATCATTGATGTACCAACACAGGAAATCAAATTTTAAGATCGGAGCAGTTTATTGAGACAATCCTAAAAGGTAATTGTGCTGGAACTCCATTCTTTTTATCGCGAAGTGGGAAGGCATGAGATATTCCCCATTTTGTGTGAAATAAGTGGGGATATCACGATTCAAACTTAGGTGTTTAATCACACATGTGCCGATATCACGTCTGAGGGACTGAATATATTAGAAAGGATTATATTGCTCCCTTGAACTTAGTCAATTTTCATGCTTTTCTTATGGTCAATTTTCATGCTGTTCTTTCAGCTCCCGAGGATCAATGGCATAAGCTGCTTATGGAAGGCCTGAACGTTGGAACCGAGACGTTTCTCCAGACAAGTTGGATGCTGTCATAAAGAAACGAATAGAACGGACTTTGATGCGAACGGTACTGCCCCTAACGCATCTCATTACTCTTTACCTCATCATGGGGCAGGCTATCCAGCTCGTGGCTAACACACATCTCCTTCATCCCGTGCCTTATTCAGAAAAGTGCATCTTACCAGCAGCGCATCCTCATCGAGTGTATTGAAGAGATCCTATCTAGAGCGGAGGAAATCGTGAAACTTCTTAGGGGCAAATAGGTATGAACCTATATACCATGCATTAGGACAAAACAATCCACAATACATGTTTATTAAAATTTGCAAATGATTGGCAGGCCTCGAGAAGAATCTGAAGCAGCTTTTGAACGGAGAATGAGATTCATTTCAACCAAGGGGTGACCATGGATAGTAGCTGATCGTTCCAAGCACACTTTCATCCCTCCGCTATGATTCGGTCCAGACACTTTCTTCGAAACCTTCGAAATATGAGAGTAGATAGGGAATTTGGCACAACATTTGTTGGTCGGTGTTGTCACTGAATTTGAGAAAATTTTGTTACACCACCCAATTTCAGCTTCTGTCATGCAGAGAAATTTGGTGCGTATTTGGTTCAAATGCTCACATATTTAGCTCAAAATGCAGGCATATTCCATGCGTATAAGAGGAAAAGAATGAGGCTTCCATTAACAGATGCACAATTTTTATGTCAAATAATACTTGACTTTGATCCAAACCTTACACACAAAGTTTGGTATGATGTATTCTTTTCGTTTTATATAAATTATACTACATAATTAAATTTAGATGTTTTATATAAATTACGATGATGTTTAAATTAACAAATTTTTTATACCAAAAGTTCTAAGAGCATCCACAATGATGCAATATAAGGAAAGTCTCCAAATTCAATAAATTGAGACAAAAAATGAAAAAATAAAGAGGATAGTAAATTTGAAGAGACTAAAAAATTTTATGTTCATGATGGGACGAGACTCAAAACATATATCCCAATAAATAAATAAAAGAAACCGATGAAAAACTGTGATGCAGCAGTAAAAGAAGTGCAATGGGCCCATGATTAATTCTTCAAGGAGCTTCTCAAGACCGAAATTCTTCATGCATTATAGATGTTTTAAACTATTTTTATTTTATATTAATTTCTTTTTATTTTTTCTCTTCATCTACTCATAATTTTTATTTTTATTTTCTCTATTTATTCACAATTATTATTTATTTTCTGACTATATAAATAAGAATATATTGATAAAAAATTTTAAAATCAATCCATTTTTTAATAGCAATATCAAAATCAATATCTCATAATTTATTTGAAACGAAAAAAATATTTTTAAAAAAGTCAAATGAAATTTACATGTTGACATTGCTGGTTTTGTATTAGTTAAATATTCTTTTCATATCATAAAAATATAACTCAAGAACCATGCATGTATATTAAATAAAAACAAAATAATAAAATAAATGATAATGAGATGTGATGATATGATATAAAAATAATTAATTTTAATTTTAATTTAAAAAATTATATTTATTATATACTATAATTTTTATATAACAAAATAATTTAAATTTAAGATGAAAAAATCACATCCTAAATTATAACTATTTAAAATTTATTTAAAAATCATTGTTTCAAATAAATGATGTCACCTACCATTAATGGTGATGTAAATCAATGTTTAATTCGACAAAATTGAGGTTAGACAGTAAGTCTACCACCCAGAAATGTAAAACTCGAGCAATCGAGTTACACTCCACTTCCTCGATCCCATCTCTTCATGCTCGACCCAAGATCTAGGGTTTCCTCGATCCCCAATTTTACATCCTCTATTCCTCTCCCAATCTCATTTTCCCAGTTGCCAGATAAATTTCATCTGCTTGATTCGATCAATTTCATCTCCTTGATTCCATCGAATTCACCTCCTTGATTCGATCAATATCATCTCCCTGATTTCGATCTCGATTTGAACGATGTTGACGAAGTTCGAGACGAAGAGCAATCGGGTGAAGGGGCTGAGTTTCCACAGCAAGAGGCCATGGATCCTCGCAAGTCTCCACAGCGGCGCCATCCAGCTCTGGGATTACCGTATGGGAACTCTCGTCGATCGCTTCGAGGAGCACGAAGGGCCTGTGAGGGGAGTGGATTTTCATCGGTCACAGCCGCTCTTCGTATCCGGAGGTAGTCGATGAATGGATTGATTGATCGATTGGTTAAGATATTAATTAGTCGACCTTTTACCATGAGTGTGGAGTTTTGGTAGAACTGGTTCCTACACAATTGATCTATTGATATCCGATGTTGATGGTTAGGAACTTGAGTTGATGTTGTTTCGCTGATGAAGTGGTTTGTGTTTTTGAGTTGGCGTTGCAGATGGAAATGATTGTTTGTTCATTGTATGGCTGTGGATTTCATGTTGACATCGTGTTCCGTCAATTGAGGAAGTGAATCTAGCATTATTGTTTAGGATGCTAGTATATGGAGATCGAGCTCCAGTATAGCCTGATCATTTAAAATGTAAAGTTGCTGTTTGATTTTGGCGGATCTGATCGCTCACTCGTTTGTGTTGCTGTCTAGTCTATGTTGATCGTCGTGAGGTTGTGTTGTGTTGTGTTTTGTAATGAATCATATTTTGTGTCGTGATTCTGATTTTGTGTGCGTATGTAGTTTAGGGATTCTTTTTCTGTCCTGGATTTCACATCTATTTTGATCACTGGAACTATAATGAGAAGTGTCTCCAATGGCGATCTTTTGAAATTTGTAGAAATGTCAATCAGCTTACAAGCTTACCGACTCGTTTCTCTAATAAAACAATCTATCTTAACCATATGGAACAAGAGTGTAAACCTTCTAGAGTTTGTAAAATGCTTCGACACCAATTTTCATGGTTTATGGAATGTTTTGTTCAATATAAAGTATGTAGAGTGATTGGTGTATCAATAAGAAAAGCTTCTCTTTTGGAGTGTATTAATGAGAAATTCTGGTACTTTTTCAGGTGATGATTACACTATCAAAGTTTGGAACTACAAACTGCGTCGGTGTCTTTTCACTCTTCTCGGTCACCTCGACTACATCCGTACGGTTCAATTTCACCATGAGCATCCGTGGATTGTTAGTGCGAGTGATGACCAGACAATTCGCATCTGGAATTGGCAGTCACGAACCTGTATATCTATTTTGACGGGCCACAACCATTATGTGATGTGTGCCTCCTTCCATCCAAAAGACGACCTTGTTGTGTCTGCCTCACTTGATCAGACTATTCGTGTTTGGGATATCAGCGCCCTGAGCAAGCAAAAAGGGCCTCCAACTGATGATTTACTGCGGTTGAGTCAGATGAACAGTGATTTGTTTGGGGGAGTTGATGTTGTTGTTAAATATGTCTTGGAAGGTCATGACAGGGGAGTCAACTGGGCTGCATTTCATCCTTCTCTGCCATTGATTGTGTCGGGTGCTGATGATCGACAACTGAAATTGTGGCGCATGAATGGTAGGTCTTATTGGTATCTCTTTTAAACCATCTTTTTATCTGCTTATGTCATAGATTGTATGCATCATAAAGGTGAGTTCGCATCTAATTTTTCCTATTTCCCAATAAAACCAACGAATATCCTAAATTCATTTCTATGCTTATTTCTTGAATCTTGTGCTTCCGATATTTCATTGAGCATGAAACATCCAGCTCCTTGGCATCCTGTTCTTTGTTCGTACGGATAAGAAATATCTTTTATGAGGCATGTCTGGAGCTTGAGATGAATTTCCTTGTTGCAGTTTGTTCCTGTTGTGTTTTTGACTTTGAATGTGTTGAAGGATTCTGCTCGTGGAAGCTGTTCTCAGTTTCTCTGTAACATTATCATTGTACTGATGAAAGTTAACATGTTTCAGAGACCAGGGCTTGGGAAGTGGACACGCTGAGAGGGCATGTGAATAATGTTTCATGTGTTCTGTTCCATGCCAAGCAAGACATTATTGTTTCTAATTCAGAAGACAAAAGTATACGTGTCTGGGATGCAACAAAGAGGACAGGAATCCAGACCTTCCGCCGAGAGCATGATCGTTTCTGGATTCTGGTTGCCCATCCTGAGATGAATCTTCTTGCTGCTGGTCATGACAGTGGTATGATTGTGTTCAAGCTGGAGAGAGAACGACCTGCCTTCTCTGTTAGTGGCGACACCATGTTCTTTGTCAAAGATAGGTTCTTGCGTTCTTTTGAGTTCTCGACTCAAAAAGATAATCAAATTATTCCTATTCGTCGACCTGGCTCTGCCAGCCTGAACCAAGGCCCTCGCAATCTTTCATATGTGTCCACCGAGAATGCTGTTCTTATTTGCTCTGATGCTGATGGAGGGTCCTATGAGCTCTATGTCATACCTAAAGACAACTATGGAAAAGGTGATGTGTCCTTGGAGGCAAAACGAGGTTCGGGGTCATGTGCTGTCTTTATTGCGCGAAACAGATTTGCTGTGCTTGATAAAAGTAGCAATCAAGTAGTAACCAAGAACTTGAAGAATGAGGCAGTGAAGAAGACCCCACTTCCTATTGCTACCGATGCTATATTCTATGCTGGGACGGGTAACTTGCTGTGTAGAGGAGAGGATAAAGTGGTGATCTTTGATCTGCAGCAAAGGGTTGTCCTCGGCGAATTTCAAGCTCCTTTTGTCAAGTATGTTGTCTGGTCGAATGACATGGAGACCATTGCCCTCCTGAGCAAGCATACCATTATCTTCGCAAGTAAGAAGCTGGTGCATCTGTGCACCCTGCATGAGACTATTCGTGTGAAGAGTGGTGCCTGGGATGAGAATGGAGTTTTCATCTACACAACTCTCAATCACATCAAGTACTGTCTTCCTAACGGGGATTGTGGGATAATCAAAACACTTGATGTCCCAGTCTATATCACCAAGGTATCTGGGACTACAGTTTTCTGTTTGGATCGCGACGGGAAGAACAAGGCGATAGTAATTGATGCAACTGAATACATTTTTAAGCTGGCTTTGTTGGGAAAGAGATATGACCATGTCATGAATATGATTAGGAGCTCCAAGCTTGTTGGGCAGGCGGTGATTGCTTATTTGCAGCAAAAAGGGTTCCCTGAAGTGGCTCTGCATTTTGTGAAAGATGAGAAAACTCGGTTCAACTTGGCCCTTGAAAGCGGAAATATTCAAACTGCAGTTGCATCAGCTAAGGAAATTGATGATAAGGATCACTGGTACCGGTTGGGAGTGGAAGCTCTCCGCCAAGGTAACATAGGCATTGTTGAGTATGCCTATCAGCGAACGAAGAATTTCGAGAGGCTATCGTTTCTCTACCTTATTACTGGAAATATTGAAAAGCTGTCTAAAATGCTGAGGATTGCTGAGGTGAAAAATGATGTTATGGGTCAGTTCCACAACGCACTCTATCTGGGTGATGTTCGTGAGCGTGTTAAGATTCTTGAGAATTCTGGCCACCTGCCTCTTGCCTATATCACAGCTTCGGTTCATGGTTTTCATGATATTGCAGAGAGGCTAGCTGCTGAGTTGGGGGATGAAGTTCCTTCTTTGCCAGAGGGAAAAGTACCTTCTCTTCTGATACCTCCAGCGCCTGTTTTATGTGGCGGTGATTGGCCCTTGTTGAATGTCACCAGGGGTATTTTCGAAGGTGGACCTGACAATGTTGGCAGGGGCGTGGCAGATGAAGAGGAAGTAGACGGGGAAGGTTATTGGGGCGAGGAGCTGGAGATGGTTGATGCTGTGAATGTTGAAGATGGAGAAATTGCTGCTGTTTTGGGTGATGGTGAATCTCCTGAAGAAAACGAGGAAGTGGGAGGCTGGGAACTGGAAGATTTGGAGCTCCCTCCTGAGGAGATTACTCCAAAGGCTTCTGTCAGTTCCCGTTCCGCAGCTTTTGTTGCTCCGAGCCCTGGAATGCCTGCGAGTCAGAAATGGATTCAGAAATCTTCTTTGGCTGCTGAGCATGCAGCTGCAGGAAACTTTGAGACTGCCATGCGGCTGCTTAATCGACAACTTGGAATAAAGAATTTCACACCTCTAAGGCCCATGCTTCTCGATCTCCATTCTGGCAGCGACACTTTCTTGCGTGCATTGACGTCTGCTCCTGTGATATCAGCTGCCATTGAGAGAGGTTGGAATGAGCCTGTCGAACCCAGTGGTCGCGTACCAGCTCTGATTTTCAATCTAGCTCAGTTGGAGGAGAAAGTGAAGTTTGCTTACAAGGCAACTAGTGACGGGAAATTCACTGAGGCTCTTCGACTATTCCTTGGTATCCTGCACACTCTTCCTCTGATAGTGGTTGATTCAAGAAAAGAAGTCGACGATGTCAAGGAGTTGAGAAGAATAGCAAGAGACTATGTGTTGGGTCTCAAGATGGAGCTTAAGAGACGGCAGATGAGATCCGAACCCATTCGCCAGCAGGAGCTCGCTGCCTATTTCACTCATTGCAATCTGCAGACGGTTCACCAGAGGCTTGCATTGTTAAATGCAATGATCATCTGCTACAACGCCAAGAATCTTGCCACAGCAGCCAACTTTGCCAGGCAGCTCCTGGAGACCAACCCGACCATCGAAAACCAAGCGAGGAAGGCTCGTCAAGTTTTACAGGCGGCTGAGAGGAATCTGGTTGATGCAGCTGAACTGAACTATGACTTCAGAAACCCGTTCGTAATCTGTGGAGCCACGTACGTGCCAATCTACCGTGGTTCGAAGACAGTGATCTGCCCTTACTGTGGTTCACATTACTCCCCTACCCAGGAGGGGCAGACCTGCAACGTTTGTGAGCTTGCAGTGGTCGGAGCTGATGCTTCGGGGCTGGTCTGTTCTCCCTTGCAGATAAGATGATCTTTGCCAAAACAGCATTCAGGGAACCTTTGAAGCCGCATTGGAGCTGACGAGCTAGGATGCTCATGAGATGGTTATTTTGATATCATCACCCGATGATCTGCTCTTTTCCGGGTTTGTCGTTGATCCTGTTTCCATTTGTTTGTTCTCGTCTTATGTTTCAGTTGATTATCCGTAACAATTTCATAGAGTATACAAGTTTTGAGCTCGAGGGTTGTTGTCTCATTTGTCATAAACAAGTATAGCCCCAGATTCTTTGTTCAGTTTGGTATTGGTCATTGGTATCAGAAGGCTAGAGACCTTTGACATATTCGAGCTATCTCGACGTTTGGTAACGTGAGTGTTATATGCTTCTCTTTGTTTGGATGAATGATATGACTAATCTCCTCTCCTAACTCAACCATCTGTTTTGCTCAAGGTGGTCATTTCGTCGTCTCCTGGTCAACGCAAGCGATGCTTGCAGTTGCTGTACGAATTTCATAAGCTGCAGCCCCTCGTGATCAAATGTTTCTTAGCTTAAGCGTTATCAAGTACACATTGAAGGTAGATGAGTTTGATTATTTTTCGGCACTTGTTATCTTCGGCCATATGTTCTAAACTCGAGACCTGCTTAAGAATTAACCTCTCTTAATCTTAATTATATGGCATAATTACTTGAGACCTACATATATTAGTAATTATTGCGTATTCAACTCTTAATCTTGATCAACATGGATTTTGATGCATTCTACTAGTATGATATACTAGATGGGCAAATAAATCCATTCAATACACCAGTCAAGTTAGGGAGGGTGAAAATCAGCTCAGCTCGATTCAAATTGATCTCATCAAGATCGAGCCCTTCACAAATCGAAGTTTATTCCCAATAAATATGATATGTTCATATCATAACACTGAAATAAATCAGATCACCATAGATTTTGAATGATACACTTACTGTAGTATGTATAGTTAACGGGCTCATTATGCACAAACTCCGTTACCAACGTGTACCAATCAGCAACTCTGACCACGTATCATCTCCAATCCAATCGGTGCGGTTTCATTTCTCTCTCATTTTCATATCACAATAAAAAATAAAATAAATAGAACGAAAAAATTAAAGATACCTTGAGAATAAAATGAATGATTCTCCTCGCCACATCTCCTACAATCCCACACATTTCTCAACAATAAAACCAATATCAAAAGCAAAAACCATCATCTCAACCATAAAACCACGCCACACGCAACACTCAACACCCAAAACACAATTCACAAAAAACAAAACAAGCAAGAAATTTCCCACAAATCAATGGCGAATCAATCCGCTTCATCATCATCAACATCTCAAATTCCTCACCAAGATTCAATCTTTCTCAACTGGGAGCTCGTAAATCACACCGACACCGACGATGAATCGATCTTCGCCGAGGTACAGTCTCTTGATTCCTTTGTTTCTGATGAGGATGAAACCCTAGAAATTGGGAAATCGAGCCCTGATCGCGGTGATTTGATCGAAATGGGACAAACCCAGATCGAATTTGGGGGTCTTGCTGATCATGGGTCTTTGATTGTGGGGAAAGATATTGAGGTTTGTGATGTGGGTTGTGATGAGGTTTGTGATCTTGCTGATCATGGTGTGGATGATAAGTGTTCATCGTTGGCGGTTTCGATTGAAGGCGATGAGGGATTCTGTGGGCGGTTTGGTGGGTCGGTTGATTTGGGGAAGAATCCGTTTCTTGAAATGGAAACCCTTCATCAGTTCCTTGGGAATGCGATTGAGGCGAGCCATGGCTTGAGTTTGATTCGAAACGAGTGTATACCGGTTGAGGAGGTTGCGTTTTATAACGCTGTTGATAATGAGATGAATATTGGTGGGGTGAATTGGAATGGACATGTTGGTAATGATGATGATGAATTTGATCATGATGATGATGTGGTGGAGGAGGAGGCAGAGGAGGATGAGATGGATGATGTGCATGGTCTCGATGATGAGTTGGTCCCTTGGGGAGTAGCGGATAGGCTAGAGAGGCAGCGGATGAGGAAGCTTGGCAAGAGGCCCTATGCGAAGATGACCAAGTTGAAGAAGATGCCTCACCTGACCATCATGCGTGGATGCGTTCGTGGAAAGCATGGCCTTGGTTTGAAGGCGTACTAGATGTGTGTGGTGCAGGTCGTGTGCTGTTTCATCGTGATTTGGTTTCGTGTGGCAGTGCTAAGTTCTCTCTTGTCGTAATGGATGTTCGATTCGCTGTTTCCTGTTCTCTCGTTTATGGTACTTCAAGCAGTTTGCATAGTCCTTGGACTATGTGGTGCATCAAGGACATTGACCTTGATGATTTAGTGGTCGATTTCGTAAATACCTGATCTTCTATCATGTCTATAATAACAGTGCACATTGGTTTATCTTGGCCTTGTCTTCGAATTAGATGTCAATCAGTAAAGTTATGGTACCATGGAAGGGATTGCAGGCTTGGTAAACTATATCTGATTGCATTTCCTGTGTTTGCTGTCTTTCTCTTTATGCTTTCTGATGTGATCCAACATGCATCAATTTATAACAAGGTGGAAGGAAAATGGAAGAGATTGATGAACTGAAATATTTTCTACGAGTCCAGAATAGTGGTGCTAGTGCGCTTCCTCGTCCATAATAGTGGTGCTAGTGTGTTGCCTCGCTCCCGGATATCCTTTGATTTGGTTAGCTATCGATTCTCCCCTGTGTGTGGATCTCAGCAGGGTATGTTTATGGTACTGAGACTGGACTGGTTTGTGAATAGGAATATGTTCCAATTCTATAAGAGGCACCTTGCCTCACATTTTGATATCCTCCGATTTGGTTAGCTTTCGATTCTGTCGCGGTTTGCTGCGCCTAGCAAAATATGTCTATTTGGTTGATATACAGTGCAATCTCCATATCCATGAATATTGTTGCCATTTCCAGATGTTGTGGTTTACTCCCCTGCCTCCTGCCATGTTCATTCTCAGATCGTGCATATGTTTCTGCATTGTGCCCGCTAAATTAAAGACAGCTCTGGGCTTGTGACGCTCTTGTATTCCCTTGCGAGTTCAGATTATATCCTGCATCTCTGCGAGTGTAATCTATTTCCTGTTGCATCTTTATGTCAGCTGAAGCGAATCCAAGTATCCTATTGTTGCTTGAGGAACTTATTGCGCATCTGATACCATGTAGAATGTAGGTTGCATGTTTTTTTTTTTGGACCATTTAGAATGTAGGTTGCATGTTACGTTCTCCGACAGGAAAAGAACACCGCATGCATCTTCATCGCCCGAATGAAGGGTGCATTGTTAATCTCATGTAAGAATAAACCGTTGAGTATGTGTTATTTTGGTATTGGAGACTAAGCAATACTGCAAGACGAAAGGAGTACCGATATCACATTCTCATTGTTCGCTATTCAAAGAATCAAACATCAGATGTTCAAGCCTGACTCATTGAGTCTGCTTACTCTCACACCCTCACTGGAAAGAGGAGTCAAATTCAGCAACTGAGTCTTTTGTTTCGAGTTTGTTCGGATTATGAGCTCGAAGAAACGCTTTCGGTACCGGGTTAAGCAAGCCAAGCTTAATTTACATTAACATTGCACTCAGAAGATAGAAGCTGCATATCTCATCGAGTTCAACAACACAACAACGATCCAAATACATAGATTATCCGCATCGTCCTTAGAGAATTTGATTATCGGATAAATTTCATACGAGTATAAAGCAAAGATCATTTCATAATATCATCCATGTGCCCCAGAACGAGTAATAGTAGAACTCCTAAATTTCCATTTCTACCCCTTAGCCCTTGGCGGGAACCCACTCTCCATTTCCCGCCAAAACACCAACTACTAACACTTTCACAGTTTCACTCCACTCATCTCCACCACATTCCTCACTTCACTCTCCCATGGCTTCCCCAAACCCTAACCCAAACCCTAACCGCCCCTCCGCCGCCACCTCGCCATCCTCGCCGGACGAACTCCTCACATCCTCCCCGATCCCCAATTCCTTCTCATCCCCTCGCCCGAAACGCCGCCGCAATTTCCCCTTCTCAACCCCACAATCCACCTCCAATGACTCCGTCTCCGATGTCGGAGACGGAGACGGAGGGGACGGAGACGATGCGCCCCCGGTGCTTGTTTGGGGGACTAACATTAGTGTCCAAGATGTGAATGCTGGGATTCTCATGTTCTTGAGGAACTATGTGGAAGGAGGGGAAGTTGAGGGGAAGTATATGAGGAAGATAAGGGACGTGATCGAGGTAGGGATTATGATAGGGATTTGTATGAGAAGATGGTTAGGTATCCGTTGGAAGTGTTGGCGATTTTCGATATTGTTGTGATGGATGTTGTTGGGAGGATGAATCCTTTGTTTGAGAAGCATGTGCAGGTTAGGGTGTTTGGTTTGAAGGGGTCTACTTGTATGAGGAACTTGAACCCTTCTGGTTCGTGCCCCTCGATTTCGCTTTTTTGGTGTGTTTATTGTTGGGTTGCGTGCATCAGGAAATAGTCTCTCTGTTTTACTATAGGCTAAGACTGCATGTATTTCGTGAACATTAGATCTTGTACTTATCTGGATTGTTGTCTTTGCTGTTGTCATTGATGCTGGACTATAATTGTATTTGATTGGATGGGTTTGTTGTTTGTCTTGGAAGATATCGAGAAGATGGTGTCGTTAAAAGGGATGATTATTAGGTGTAGTTCGATTATACCGGAGATCAGGGAAGCAGTGTTCAAGTGTCTTATATGCGGGTACTGCACGGATCCTGTCGTTGTGGATCGAGGTACTTTTCTCCTTTGTTGGTTTTGGCGTTTGGTTTCGGTGAATTGACTTGGATCTGTTGGGTTTCATTAGGAAAAATCACTGAGCCGAGTGTTTGTCCGAAAGAAAATTGTAAAGCAAAGAACACTTTGTCACTGGCTCACAACAGATGCAGGTACTTCTAAACATAGTTAAATATTTAAAGATTATCGTAATATTATTATATTATGTGCAGTGTTCTTTTTTGGGATTTGATATGGTTGTACTTGTAGTTAATCTGGTTTTCTTTCAATCCAGGTTTGCGGACAAGCAGATTGTGAGGCTCCAAGAGACGCCCGATGAGATTCCTGATGAAGGAACTCCACACACAGTGAGCTTGTTGATGCATGACAAATTGGTAGATTCTGGCAAGCCTGGTGACCGAGTTGAGGTGAACTGCATTACACCATGGAGTAGCTAAGGGGACAATACTTGTCGTTTTCCTTGGATTAAAATCTTGGTGCTGCAACTTGCAGGTCACAGGTATTTACAGGGCTATGAGTGTGAGACTTGGACCAACACAGCGAACGGTGAAGTCATTGTTCAAGGCACGTATATGCGGACACCTCCTAGTATTGTTTAAACACCGGCATGATTCATTATTTCATTTGCTTAAGTCGTAACTTGATCTTCTGTGACAGACTTACATCGGCTGCCTATATCTAAAAAAGACTGACAAGTCCAGGATGCAAACAAAACATGCTATGGAAGTTGACGATGAGCCGAGCAGGAAAGAAGATTATGTCTTGCCTGACAATAGCGTGAAGGTAAATGGATTACATGCATAGTATTTTTCTGTTTGTGAAATTTTCAATTTACGCTTAACCATCTTGGGACAGTAGGTGGATAAACTTAAAGAACTGTCAAAGGAACCTGATATATATGACCGGCTGACAAGGTCATTGGCTCCAAATATCTGGGGGCTGGTTGACGTGAAGAAAGGTCTGCTTTGTCAGGTTAGATCATAATTAGCAAGAGTTTCTTAACATGTTGTCTTAGATAATCACATCCACATTGATGCCTTACCTATTCATTACTTTCAGCTATTTGGTGGGAATGTTTCGAAGCTAGCCACCGGGGCCAACTTCCGAGGGGACATTAATATTCTTCTTGTTGGTGATCCTGGGGACGAGGAAATCCCAGCTGCTTCAGTACATCCATAAGCTTTCTCCTCGAGGTATATATACTAGTGGGAGAGGGAGCTCCGCTATTGGCTTGACTGCCTATGTCACCAAGGATCCTGAAACAGGAGAACCGGGATATGCATTGATATTTGATAAGATACTTGGAATTGAAACATATGTATCCTGATCTTTAGATTCTGGAGAGCGGTGCACTGGTTTTGAGCGATAAAGGTATCTGCTGCATTGATGAGTTTGACAAAATGTCGGAAAATGCAAGGAGCATGTTGCATGAGGTGAGGATTGATCATTTTTGTCTTAGATTAGTTGTATCGTTTTTGAGTCCTTGAACATGATAAATCTGTTAATTTTTTATTTTCCCAGGTGATGGAGCAGCAAACAGTTTCAATTGCAAAGGCAGGAGTCATCGCTTCTCTTAATGCTCGTACCTCGGTGTTGGCTTGTGCAAACCCAATTGGCTCACGTTACAATCCTCGCTTATCCGTCATTGACAATATACACCTACCCCCTACCTTACTCTCAAGGTATTATTGCGTAACCCATATGAACCCAATAATCAACACTATAGAATGTGATGGAAATTAAAGCATAAATGATGAGGTCTCAGTGAATGTGATCATGAGTTGTGACCTTGTGGAGACTGATTTCTGATTTGCAGGTTCGACTTAATATATCTCATGCTTGATAAAGCCGATGAACAAACAGATGCTTGCAAAACATATTGTTGCTTTACACTTTGAAAATCCAGAGGTGGATCTTGCATTGGCATCTATTGATGGAAGACCTTAATTTTATTGTTTTATTTGTTTTCGTCAGATTCTTTTATCGTGATCCTCTTTGACTTCTCTTTGCAGATTGCTCAACAGGATATCTTAGATCTTCCAACATTGACAGCTTATGTAAGTTATGCTAGGAGCAACATCCATCCACAGTTGTCCGATGAAGCTGCTGAAGATTTGACGCGTGGATATGTTGAGATGAGAAGAAGGGGAAACTTTCCAGGAAGTAGCGAAAAGGCAAGTGTCTGTTTCGTATCTTGTACGAGCTTCAACTGCATGCCAACAGATGGTGTTCATATGTTGGATGTTGCAAGTTTGTAGCATACCTTCATATGATTGACTCGAACAGGTTATAACTGAGACACCAAGGCAAATTGAGAGTGTGATACGGCTTAGTGAAGCACTAGCAAGGATGCGTTTCTCAGAATGGGTTAGTGCATTTCTGACTCTCTTTGTCTCAAAATTAGGTGCATTTCAGATTCATCTATTCAGGAACATCTCCCATAACTTCTTTCATGTATTTAGGTTGAGAAGCAGGATGTCAAAGAAGCTTTTCGACTTCTTGAGGTTGCTCTGCAGCAATCAGCGACAGATCCTTCCACTGGTAGATTTTCAAACTTAACCACGGATCTATGACTCATATCAACACTTTCCACACCCAACCGTCCTTCCTTGTTGTCTTGTTGCTGCCATCCCTTTAAGCAATGCTTCTGGTTTTGTGTTACAGGGACAATTGACATGGATCTTATTAACACACTGGTATATCGACTAGTGAATTGACAAGAAGAGAACAGTTGGTCTCTGCAACACGCAACATGTTTCATGCGAAAGCATAGTGTGAGTTTGAATTTGATCACCAACATAAAGAAGCATTAAGTTGTAAATTGTTTGGGCAAATTCCTAGTGATCCGATGATCCGTGATTGCCTCTAGCAACATGATGTATTGACCCTCATGATGTTATATCTAACGTTTATGTAACAATTAACATTATGAAGGAGAACTGTCATTTTAATGAACAAAGTCTGTTTTGACAACATAATTATTTCGTTGTTCATTTTTGATATTTTTTTCGTTCTATTTAAATTATAATGGTTTGATACGTTATGATAATTTGTGTGTTGTAAATTAATAAGGAATGATAACTTTGTTCTTGTGAGTGTGTGAGATAAGAGTAAAAAAAAAAGAAAATAATGATATGTGAGCTGATATGATATAAAAATATTGATATTTTGATATTTTTATGTAAAATGGTTGTTAAATATAAAAATATTACAATTTAAATCAACATAAAAAAAGAGTTGTAATTTAAATGGAACGAAATACTATCTTTGACAATTTTGTCATCTTTTAAGAAAACAATGTACTAATATTATCAAAATCTTTTTTCCTCATAAGATAAAAAAGACATTATATTAAATCACATAATAG
>LIEC01011160.1:0-53012 GCA_001925005.1 Drosera capensis
CGGTTTGTGAGGGGTGGTGAGTGGAAGGGGGAAGAGGCGTTTGGGCTTGGGAGAAAGGTGATGGATGTTCTTGGTTTGTTTGTGTAGATTGATTTTCGATGAGAGGCAGATAAGTAATAGATGTGGAGAGTATGAATGACTTGGTTTCTGGAGGGGAAAGTGAATGCAATGTGTAGATGATCCCTAAGTCATTAGCTTAGTTTTTGGGTTCGAGATATGTGCTCAGTTCAGTTATGTGTAGTACTCAGGACTAACATCGATGTTGGAGGCCAATTGCAATCAAAATCATGAGGTTTTGATGGCAATACAATGGAGATTATAGTTTATCTTCATGTTTTGGATGAGGTGCTTCGGCTATTCCATTATTTGGATAATGTATTTGAAGTTAGAGCTCCATCAGAGAGTCCCCGTTGTTAGGTTGATAACAGTGGTGTATTCTCTAAACATGTTTGAGATTGGACTGCTCGTGTCCTTTGTTTTTGGAATTTGGACTGCTCGTGAGTCATGACCGTAAAGTTTGAGATTTTTAATTCTGATGTGGAATTCATGCTTCTGAGATGGGTAGCATTGTTCTCTTTTGGATAATTGCGGGTGATGATTTTCAGGATCATTGGATATTGTTTTGTGTTTCTGTTCTTGAATGTTTAGTTTGAGGCACAGTGATTCTTAATTTTGAGATGTCTGAAACACAGATGTATTTTGGGTTATGTAATCATGTTTTCTCATAATCTTCTGGTGTTGGTCTTCTCTTTATTGAGTTTTCTGCTTCAGTTGACAGGCAAACGAGTGGGTATTGTTGGACTAGGAAACATTGGCTCCAAAGTCGCTACAAGGCTTGCAGCATTCAATTGCAGCATCTTCTACAGCTCCAGAAAGAGGAAGCCTGATGTCCCGTACGTGTACTGTTTGGACATCTATGCGCTAGCAGAGAAGGTCAACATCCTCATAATTTGCTGCGCTTTAACCGACCAGACCAGGCACATGGTGAACGAGGAGGTGCTTGCCAAACTGGGCAAGGATGGAGTGATTGTTAACATCTCACGAGGGGCTATAATCGACGAGGAGGAGCTGGTGAGATCCTTGGTGGAGAGTAAGATCGCAGGTGCTGGACTTGACGTGTTTGAGCACGAGCCTATTATTCCCAAGGAGCTGTTCGCATTGGATAACGTCGTTCTTTCCCCACATAGAGCTGTTTTTACGACGGATTCCTTCGACGATATGTATGAGCATGTGACTGGTAATCTGAAAGCTTTTTTCGCAGGAAAACCATTGTTGTCGCCGTATGTCGATGATTGACTCCATTGTCTGTTGTTAGGAGTGAGTTTTATCATCATGATCGGGTTATGACAAGTTTTAGAAGTTGCTGGCTCATGTATATTTTCGTGGAAGCTGTCGTATATTACGATGATGTTACTTCCTGATACATCACTGGACAGAATGCAACTGTCTTAGGATGACCATGTTGCCTGATATAATGAGGGTTTGTAAACAAATGGGTCTAAGACTTTACGACCACATGATCAATTGATAAGAGGGATTGTTTGTCATTTTATAGCACTTCTCATGTCAGCTGAGTGTCTACTTCATCGGTTCCCGATCGATTCTTTCATACTACTTTCTATCAATTGGTACTCCTTATTGTTGACGATGCACAGTTGATTCCCGAAACTAGGGCAGAGATCGGTCACAGTTGTCTCGCCGCCTATGAAATCATGAAGCGGCGATCTCAATCGCAGTGTTTTATGCTGTTTGTCTGACATTGGGTTTTGTTCTATTGTTTTGATTATTTGGGTTAGATATACTATAATATTTGTTATTAGAACTTTGAGATCATGCTTCTTCGAATTTATAAAGAATGTTACAAACTGATTTGGTCAAGCTTAAATCAACGATAACAACTATTTCATGACAGCTTACATGCCTATATCTCCTCACAAATTCTATATATAGTGCAGAATGCAAGCATATATTATGGGATTGCGCAAATGTGAGTTCACTCTTGCCCTCTTTTTCACATGTCGCAGTTAGTGGCGGCAGCGAGATAAGGTGAGTTTCTTCTCTGAAAATCTAATGTAATATAATAATATGTCTTCGAAAAAGAGTATCACATTTATAGTACGTCTTTCTTTATTCATAATACGTCTGTTTTTCACATTACGTTATACGCAATATTTAAATATAAGAAACGTAGGAGTTCGAAATATATCGAAAAACTATAATACGTCTGATTTTATCATAGTTGTATTTTTCATTCTCATTATTGCTTCTTCTTTCATTTCATTTTTTTGGTTTGGTTGCAGTACGTGTTTGAATGACGTTCTTCCGGATACGGGTTGACATCGAAGAAAGACGATAACAACTTTAAAAAAGAATGTCGTCCGTGGGAATCAATACATCAGCATCTTGAGAATCAATACGTTAATCTCAACAATCAGTACATTATCCTAATATCGCGGTGGCGGCCTCGACGATGATGACGATGTATAATGGGGACGACGTCATCTTAAAAAAGTTAATATTGGATTTAAAAGTAACAAATTTGGATGTAATTTTTTAATTTGGAGAAATTGATCTTGTAAATATTTGATGAGTATGAAATTATAATAGGATAATTTTGTTTAATTAAAATTACATAGAGGTACTTATCATTCTCCCAAAGGAGGTGGATGCTGTCTTAAAAGTAAGAGGTTTAACATAATTAACATATGAATGAGAGAGAATTGTGATTGGGATTTATCCATCCAAAGATGATAAATCATATATGGTTGGTTTAAGTTTCAAATCCGCTATTATATTGAGAGATTTACAACCGCATATCATACTTCCGACCCAAAGATACTTGCATGATGATACTTGTAATCTCTTCGTCTTGAATATGTACTTGTATATTTTTCTGAGTGTATATTTTTTGAACGAAAATTCGTTTGCATTGCATTTTCTAACTCAACTGTAGAGCATAAGAACAAATGACCCTAATACATCATACTATGTCAAAGAAAACATACACCAATACATACTGGTAACTATCAAGACAAAAACGCTAAAACTCTATGAGCCAAGGTTTCGTTCCAGTATTCTGAAACACTCTCAGAAATTTTGCTCTCGTCAGACTTCGTACACCAACAATGCTGTAGTTCGTCTTCTCTGGATGGCTAGCTTCGGTTTTTCCCTCAATACTCTACATATCCATACTAACCACGTCTCCCAGTTATACTTCCATCCACATGACTTCAGTGAAGGCATTATAATCCCAAGCATCACCTGCATTTATGAGCAAGCAAAGAAAAAATACCCTCTATTCTCCTTATTCACAGCACAAAGCACACATACATCATCCCCTACCACTCCCCTTTCAAATAGTCATTCCTTCATTCTCAAACCGTTCCTTGCACAAAACCACATTATAAAAGACTTTCAAGACCTACAATAAGAATTCCATACAAGCTTATGCCAATTACTTCTTGACTTCAAGCTGGAAAAGATGAGATACACAGTTTTAACTGAGTGATTCAAACCAGGAGAGAATGAAAGCTGAAGTGTCATGTCTCGAAGTTTCATTACAGTTTTCCATACCCATGGAGCCTGCTTTCGTTCTGCAACCTCCCAGATGCTTTTATTTTTTAGATAATAGGCATTTATCCATCTTGACCACAACCTCTCTTTCTCATATTCAATCGTCCACAACTGCTTGATCAAGAGAGCATGATTCCATACCTTAAGTTGCTTTATATCCAAGCCTCCATGTTTCAAAGGTCGACATACATCACTCCAGGCGACTTTTGCTTTATGGCAGTTCAAGGAAACCCCTGACCCCAAAAAGGCATGACATAACTTCTCAACCTCATCCATGACACCACTGGGAATCCAAAATACTTTAGCCCAGTAAATATGGACGGAATGTAGAACAGACTTGATGAGCTGGAGTCTCCCTGCATAGGATAAGCTTCTAGTCGCCCAACTCTGCATTCTTGCCATCATTTTCTCAATCAGAGGCTTGTAGTGACGGAAGTGAAGTTTTTGAGGAGTTAGGGGCATACCTAGGTACTTCACAGGGAAAGAACCAACTTCCATATTAATGGATTTAGCCAAAGTCGGCTTGAGGTCAACATTCACACCACCAAAATATATCTTTCTTTTGCTTAAATTTGCTTCTAGACTTGATACAGCAGCAAAATGTTGCAGTTGTGCCTTAATATTACTTAAGGAAAAAGGATCTGCTCTTCAAAGGAGCATCAAATCATCAACGAAGCAAAGATTGATCAATTTCATCTTACTATATCTAGGATGGAATTTGAAATTCTGGTTCTTACTCATTTTGGCCAAGTTTCTGGTCAAATAGTCCATTACCATCATAAAAATATAAGGGGGAAGAGGATCTCCTTGGCGAAGACCCGTGCTCCTTGAAAAAAAATCATGGAATGTACCATTTATATTTATGATATAATGAATTGACCTCATGCAGCATAAAACCCAGGCAATGAATTTCTCAGGAAAATGCAAAGAATAGAAAAGCTCCTCAACAAACTCCCAATTGACAGTATCAAGTGCTTTCCTGATATCAACTTTAATTAAGCATGTAGCGCTAATACCCTTTCTGTCATACCCATATATAAGATCTTGACATAATAGATTTTTGTCAATAATTGATCTTCTTTCAAATGAAAGCACTTTGGTTATCAGCTCTCAAGGAAGGCAAAATAGCACAAAGCCTTTGCATAACAGGTTAGTGATGAGCTTATAAATCACAGTACAACAAGAGATGGATCTAAAGTCACACATCTTTGAAGGATTTTCACCCTTGGGAGCAAGATGTAATATTGAATTGCCGGCCAGTTTTACCATCTGACCTGCAGAAAAAAAATCAAGGACTGCCCTGGACACATCCTTCCCCGTGATGTGCCAATTATCCTTGAAAAATACAGCTGTATAACCATCTATTCCAGGAGGTTTTGAGTTATCAATACTCTGTAAGGCCTCTTAGACATCATGTTCAGTGAAAGGTTCTGTCAGAAGTTGTTGCTGTGGAGTAAGAACATTCCGTTCATTTATTACCTCAGGATCAATACCGGCAGATGTAGGCACCCCTGCACCCATAAAACCTTTCATACTCGAGGGAAATATGTCAACAATCTCAACTAGATCAAAAGTAAACGTGTTATCACCCTTACACAAGGATAAGATCATGGATTTCTGCCTTCTGCTCTTAATGACATTATAATTTTTTTTTTTTTCCTGTCATATAGCTTAGAGACAAAACATTTAAGAGCTAACTGCTTCGTAGCTTTATTGATTCCCCCTCACATTCCAAGCCCCTATTATCAAGTAATAGCCTCTACCAGAGGCAGCACTATAGACACTATCTGTGTCTTCACCTTTGCATCAATAGAATCAGAGTCCAGAGAATCAGCAGCAAGAATGGAATACTTGGAATCTGAGACCTGTGTATGAATAGGTCATAATGCAAAATTTTTGTCACATTTGACCTCAATCAAAAATAAGAAAATAGATTATTACAATAATCATCCCGAAATTCTAAATCTAACCGTCGTCATCAATAGCCATCACCGTCCGTCCTCGCCGCCATCAGTCATCATTCCATGAGAAACAGTGCTCCTAACAAATAATGCCCAGGCAAAAAATTGTCGAAACAGTACCCCAAACAGACAAGTTTTCTTCTCCAATCTTCTCGTTGAAACAATACTCAAACAGTACCCAAAACAGTCCATATAACAACCAGTGCCCCAAACATCGACAACGACGATGCACGAATCTTCTTCTCCAAACAGTGCCCAAAAAATCGGCAACGACGATTCACCAATCAATCTTCTTCTCCCAATAGTGTCTCAAACAATAATATGATCTTTTTCTCCAAATTCAGTGCCCCAAACACCGACGACGAATGCAACGATTCACCAATTTGGACGTCCATTCACCAAGTCTTCTTCGACCATGATTTCGTATACGCTGGCCGCGAGCTCTCCAATCCAACCCCACAAACTCACACCCATGCCGCCGAAGGGAATGATGAATCCAAATCTCCTCTCCCATTAAACAAAACTTCCAAAAGAACAGCAGATCATGAGCATGAAATCAAACACCAATTAAATAAGCACTGTGGTAGAAAGGAAGGTGAATATTGTGATGATAATAGATAGCAAAAAGGTTGGTTTAAATTTTAAATCATATCAAGCACGGTTGTAGAAAGGAAAGCGAATATTGTGGGAGGGCATAAACGGGAATTAGTGGCCTTTTTTAAAAAATTTAAAATAAAATATGAAATGATAATTAAATAAGATTGGTAACAATATTTGATACTCATTAAATTTGTCTTTTTCCAACCGTCACGAGAGATTCTACCATCTCTCGATCCCTTTAACTAATTCGGTTTCGTTTTTTGCATTTTCGAGATAATGACGATCTCAAAAGAAGGATATCCATCCCAATCAAGAAGACAACAAAGGTCAGAAATTAAGAGTTGGATAACTGAAATATTAGGATATTTTTTAAGATGATGTCTAAATTCTAGAAATACATTCTTAGTCCCATCATCATAATTTTTATCAATCTCATCCTTATACTCGGTAGAGTCTTTAAATTTTTGGCAACAGCAATCTTTTCTTCATCAATTCGAGTTTGAATAGTTTGAGAGCCGGACTGAAAAGATTAAAAGTTAACAAACGACTTGTTCTTTTTATCCCTCTCTTTCAATTCGGCATCAAAGATGACCTTCCTATCCTCGACAAACTTGATAGAATACTCAACGTCCCGCAAGTCCCGCAAGTGTTTTTTCACTGTGACATGTTCAGCAATTTTGGGCTCATAGAATTTGGTTTGCCAGACCACCTGTTCTCTACAACGAAACATAGATAATTGATAATCATCTAAAAAATCAAAGGAAAATGAAAGATAGAAATGAAAGCAATAAATAATGTCAATTTATACTTTTTTCATATCGACATTTCATTAATTAGAATTACTTCATCTCTTAGTTAAAAATAATCTCTCAATTTACAAAAGGTCAATTAACATGTAGACACCACACAAGCACTCCTGTATGTCTCCTTACTTTAACATCATTACCAGATCTAAGTTTAATTTAGAGATACAAGTAACATTAATCCTCCCACCTTCCCATGTATCCCCACGCTATTATCTCAAACCTCCCCCAATTTTTCCTCCAAACTTCTTCAATTCAGTTCCACACAGACAAACACCACGACCAACAATAATCACTAATCTCACTCCCCCTTTTCTCTACCCACACTCCATTCCCCCTCTCCTCATCTCCGATCTCCGTCGCCGCCCTCGATCTAGGGTTTCCTGTCCACCTTTGTTCTATTCTGGTTGTGATCTGATTCGATTCGATGAGGAGTGGCGGCGGCGGAGGTGTTGGAGGCGGAGGAGGAGGAGTACGGAGAGGAAGGAGTGGCGGAGGCGGATTGCCGTTGTCGAAGGGAGTGGTAGCGGTGTTTGGTGTGGTTGTTCTCGCTCCGTTGTTCTTCTTCGTCGCGCGAGGGTTTCGAGGGCCGTTTGGTGTATCAGGTTTGTTGATCTTTGTGTGTGTTGGTGTTGATTTGATGGTTGTGGTATGAATGTGATTGTGATTCGTGATTGTGGAGGATTGGTGTGGTCGGATTTGGTGCTTTGGTGTTTCATTGTTGAATCGAATGTCGCGGTTGATAAAGGGAATTTGATGATTGTGCATGGGTTGAGCTTCGAGTTTACCACATTCGCCTCACATGAAACACTATTGATGATTAGAATGATCAATTACATTTGTTTCAAAATTTACTGTCTTGTAAAATCTTAGTATTATGATTTGTATGCAAATGTAGACAGGTTATTTTGACTGGACTAGTTTCTGATAGGAACTTTTAAGACACATGCTGATTAGCGCCTGTAAATAAGCGTTGCATTTATATTGGGACGAAGTAATTACTATCTGGCTTGATTTTGAAAGTGGTGTGGGTTTGTTCTGTGGCAGTTGTGGATGGACAGATGGTGAAGGAAAAGAATGTGTAGAGACTAGAGAGTGGTCTATCAACTCATTTCTACTTATTGGAGATTAACAAGATGATAGTAGAATTTATAAATCATGTTTAAGGTTGTTCATAGAAGAAAATTTCACTACATTAATGTGTAGTATTTAGTAGTTAATGAACTCAAATCATTTAAATTAATTAATTACCAAATGGAACAATAGAAAATGGGCCCATGTAATGGAGTTTATGTCAATACTAGAAAATATCAGTTGTAGTTCAGGTGATATAATGGTGTTAAGCTAGAGTCTTCCTATAGTCTAAATCACATTATTTAGATAGTGTAGTCGCTGTTTTCTATAGGAAACATATGTTGTTTTTCATAAGATTTAGTATTTTCCATGGGATTGGTTCCTTATAAACTGATATAGTGCATATAGTTAGTTGGATGTTGTGTGTGAAGTTTCCTTGTGGTTAAGGTGGAGATGAAAAAGATCAAGCTGTCCCAGCCGTCATTTGATTATTATCATGAGAGAAGCATCAGACCAGATAACCATTGTGTTAAGGGCTTCTTTGTTTCTTTTGCTGATTTTAGCAGTTCATTATCAGCATTATTTTGGGCTGTTTGTTATGTTACATTTGATTTTAAGAATTTAAATTATTAGACGCCTTAGAACTGAGCAGTGATTGCTGCAAAATGAAATTTCTTGGATCTTCAATGCTTTGGTCATTATATTGGTAGTGTACTATTTACTTTCGTTGAGATTAATTCCTATAAGCCTAAGTCACTTATGTTCTTGGAGGAATAAGGCTTGATTTTGTAACACCTTCAAAATGACACTCATGTATCTGTATGGCACATGCTTTAGAGAAGGCAGATGCGCGGATAGGGGTTGATGTATGGTAACGGGATAGGGAATGAAGGAACAAGCTGTTAATTGGACAAGACATGATATGGCGAAGCTTTGTGTAGATTACAGAATTAAGATAAGATATCAAGAAGTGTTCATGAAAGAGGAAGATGATGCTCTGCTTATGATTATTTTTGGTTTTTGGCTTTCATTTCATGATATAAATATTTCATTGCTGCACTGTTAACAATCATTTTGTGCTTCTTAATTCTGCTGCTACTTGGGCTTTTAAATAAAAGTTCTTTCTTTTCTTTGTTCTTTTTATCTTTATTTCTACAGTTTTCTCTCCTCCTCTCCTATTTCTCAGTATTATTTTTGCCTCGCCTCTGATTGTATTTGCGCTTGCAGGCAAAGCCGAAGATTCTTCTGTCGTTAGTAAGCAGGTATTTTTCTAATCATTTATTGTTTGCTCAATTTTTCTAGATCCTATTCCTAGGTTTAGGTTCTAATCGGCTTATATATCCAACAGAATAGTAATTGTTATCATTTCAATATAATGTTGCAGAACTTAGATTGGAGGGAGAGGCTGGTGTTGCAACATCTCAAACCTCTTTTATCGAAAGAGGCATGAAGGATCTAATTCTGCTCTTTCTCTGCTTTAGGTTTGTGACCTGTCTTGTTGGATTGGTTGAATCTCCTTGATATTTGCATTGCATTTATTTTGCAGGTCATTGATGTCATTGTTGCCAACACTAATGATCTGGGGCCACTGAACCTTGACTCATTTAGAAAGAAGAATTTGTCGGCTTCATGGAGAGTTGCTGAAAAAGAGAATTCAGAGGATACTTCTATTGCGGTTCTATCCTTTTTCTTAAAAAGTATATATGCCTTTTGTTTTAAGAGTCATTATCCGTATGTTGACATGCTGTACTTTGTTATTGTGTTAAGGCAACCCAAGGAACCACACATGCTAAACAAGAGTCGCCAAGGCTAAAATTAGGTACTATTTCAGGTGCTTTTTTGCCCAAAGCATGCTGAATCATTTCGTTGTATTTTGTGTGCCTGTAGTTGACCTGACATTCTTTCTGAGCAGATAATCAACCTGGCATAATTGAATCTCCTGCAAAGCTAGAGAGAAGGGTAATCATCATCCTTCATTAAGATGGTATCGTGTCGATATGTTAATGAACATGATGTTTTCTCCGTGATGTTACATCCATATTGTTTCAACTATTGTAGAAACTGAGGGAGAAAAGACGTGAAAAACGTGCCAATGATTTACTGAAGCTGAATGATGATGCGGTTTTGAGACTTGAAAATGAGGCGATTGAGCGCTCGAAGTCAGTAGATTCTGCTATTCTCGGAAAATACAATATATGGAGGAAACAAAATGAGAATGATAACTCCGATTCTACAGTACGGCTGATGCGAGACCAAATAATCATGGCTAAGGTGTATTTAAGCCTTGCTAAGATGAAGAACAAGACTGATTTGTTTCAGGAACTTCAAATTAAACTTAAATGGAGTCAACGTGCTCTGGGAGAAGCAACAAATGATTCTGACCTATCGCAAAGGTAGAGATGCTGATGAAAATATACAATTACCCTATTCCCTTTCCTGACAAACCTATCGTGCTGATTATTCTACCAATCCTTGTTTTCAGTGCGCCTGAGAAAATGAAAGCAATGGGCCAAATTCTTTCCCGAGCAAGAGAACAACTGTATGACTGCAAGCTGGTGACCTCAAAGCTGAGAGCTATGCTGCAATCTGCAGAAGAACAAGTTAGAAGCTTAAAGAAGCAGAGTACATTTTTGAGCCAGTTGGCAGCAAAGACCATACCTAATGGAATTCATTGTTTATCTATGCGCTTAACCATAGATTACTACCTGCTCCCTCCCGAAAAGAAGAGGTTCCCTCAGAGTGAAAATCTGGAAAATCCAAATCTTTTTCATTATGCTCTCTTCTCTGACAATGTCTTAGCTGCTTCAGTTGTTGTCAATTCCACTGTGATGAATGCCAAGGTAAAATTCACATCTATGGTCACTGTATGGCATTAATTGAAATATGTGCAAATATAAAGTAAATAGCAGCTCTATTCTAAAGTTAATATTTGTGCCTGGACATATCGATGGAGGTAATGATATGTGTGGATCATTTAGGATAATATTTTCGTGAATGGTTTATCATTATAAGAAGTTTAATATCACTGTATTTTTTCTTTGCTCCTGAAAGTTGATCCTATGCGTGGATGCAGGAACCTGAAAAGCATGTGTTTCATCTAGTAACAGATAAACTGAATTTTGGAGCGATGAATATGTGGTTCTTACTTAACCCTCCAGGGAAAGCTACCATTCATGTTGAAAATGTTGATGGATTCAAGTGGCTGAATTCATCATACTGTCCTGTACTGCGGCAACTAGAGTCTGCTGCCATGAAGGAGTACTACTTTAAGGCCGATCATCCGACTACTGCTGGATCATCTAATCTGAAGTACAGGAACCCCAAGTACCTCTCAATGCTCAACCACCTCCGGTTCTACCTTCCTCAAGTTTATCCCAAATTAGACAAGATCTTATTTCTCGATGATGACATTGTTGTTCAAAAGGACTTGACTCCACTCTGGTCGGTTGATCTTCATGGAAAAGTTAATGGTGCTGTGGAAACTTGTGGTGAGAGCTTTCATCGATTTGACAAGTATCTGAATTTTTCAAATCCACATATTGCAAGAAACTTCGATCCAAATGCTTGTGGTTGGGCATATGGGATGAACATATTTGATCTTCAGGCATGGAAAAAGAATGATATTACTGGCATCTACCACAAGTGGCAGAACATGGTTAGTCTTTTCTGTGAGTGCTGAATGCCTCTTTTCCAGGTTTCTATTTTTGTTTTTTTCTCAATGATAACTGTCCATTACACTGTGCATGAAGCTTCCGGCCTATATGTTATGGGTACTATATGAATCGACTCTAAAGGGAGAATTCACTTAGTGCCATAATTAACTCGTATGTTATTTGCTGTTTCTGTAGTATTGAACGTTTTGGCCTGGAAAGGATTTACTCGATATCCTGTTTGATCCCTTGTAATTCGTTTGACCTTGACTGTGGTTGCCCTTCTTTATGGTTTTGGACGGAACCATTGGATAATCTTCTAACGTAATGGAAATTTTATTGATTTACTAAAAGAATTTCACTGTTACATTCTAATTTTTGCAGAAATTCTGAGCTCTTTTCTGTTTGATGGTTGTGTAGAATGAAGATAGAACCCTGTGGAAGCTGGGAACACTACCTCCAGGCTTAATTACTTTTTATGGGCTGACACATCCGCTTCAAAAATCCTGGCATGTGCTCGGTTTGGGCTATAATCCAAGCATCGACCGGTCTGACATTGAGAATGCAGCAGTTGTACACTACAATGGGAACATGAAGCCTTGGTTAGAGATTTCGATGATCAAGTACAAATCATACTGGACAAAGTACATCAAGTATGATCATCCCTATCTTCGCCAGTGCAACCTCACAGAATGAACATAACTACTAATGCACATGCTCTCGTCATTCTCCTCCTTTCAATGTAGAGTGGAGGAATATCATTCTGGTACAGCCTCAAGTTTGCAAATGCCAAGAATGTGAGAGTCACCAAAGCTCTGCTATATTTTTGGGAAGCCAGCATGTTTCGCTGTATTTCCACATTGGTTATTCTTTCATGTGATCCATTCACTTGTCCTCCATCAGGTTTCGGAGGGACATAACTGATAGTGATCTAATCTTTCGTGAAATGTGGCAGATTCTCAGGCTCAGTTTCATTTGATGAGTTGGGCTAAATTGTAATTCTAGTAGAAAATTGTGCTTCAGCTTGGAAGTGAACTCATAATTCTGATGTATTCTTTTAATGAAATCCATCCTGTTTATTGATCAAAGCACTGTGCCAGTTGAGAATCACCTCTCACATTTTCGCATTTCTTTGATTGTTTCTCTATTTGTTCTTAGTTTTTTTTTTCCCCAGAGAACTTCTCGTTCAGTGTGGCTTATGCATTCATGGCTATTGCTAAAGGGGAATTTTCATTTTCATTTTGATCTTTACTGAAATGATAGGGATATTGCTATTGCAGGGTTGTGCGAATTTTGAGTTGGTGATGCGATCGGATCCATAAAGTGGTGATGATTGCTGGAGGCTAACTGTCATTGATGTTTTACAAGTTCCTGTTTCTGTTACTAAACATCGTATGACTTTGAACAGGAGTTCGCTGAGCGGTCAATCTGCTAATTTGATCTGAAAAGTGGAAAGCCTGGAACTTTTGGGCCATGACTTCACATGCACAGCTGATGGAGTTCTGGCATACAAAGCTCCATTTATTGGTTGTTTGTAAAGCTCTTGTTTTGCTTTATGCGACCTGAGTACTTGCATCAGTTATCCACCACTAAGAACAAGGCACATCGGGTACGTCCTTTCAGATGTAATGTCCGTATCAAAAGCATGATGTCTACAGCTTGCATATGTTTTTCTTGGATTAGAAGCCAAGGATTGGGCTTGCATGGTTTTTGGTTCTACAGATGAATATACTGTATCAAGGTCTGAGATCCAAAAGGCAAGAAGAGGAAAAGGGAGATATACTTTGATACATCTTGAGGTACTTTTACTTTCTTTGTGAGGGAGCAACTTAACTCTCTTAAAAAGCAGAGTCTTGTACGTGCAAAATTCTCTTTCCTAGACCTTGCAGAATGTCAGGTACCTACTGAATCCATTTTTGTTTGAGAAGCAAGTTAACCAGATGAAGCTGGAGGAGGAATAGTACTTCTTCGAACTAATGTGAGTTAGCCATGCATGCGTACATACTCGGCTAACGAAGGATAAGGTACTTCCCTTGACCTTGTTGTGAGTTAGAACTAGCCTTTGGTGAGATGAAGGATATTCTGACTCGATTAGCGATTCACAATTCAGTTCACTAGTGGCTCATCGTACGTGTTAGAATATATTAGAATATAGATATTGCTCATAGGGTCGTTGGAATATGGCCGTTAGAATATGACCGTTGTAATAACATATTCCGTAACATATTCTTCACTATATGCTTTATAAATAATGAACTCTTATAATATTTCATCAACCACTCACTCAATATACGAACATTATCTAGATGTAGATTCTTTACATGGTATCAGAGCCGGGGTCCCTCACGACCACCGGCGTCACTCGTCGACCATCGACGAGTGACCATTGACCACCGTTGTCAACTTCAAAACACCAACCTCAAACACCTTTGCTCAAAACTAGATATGGATCGCAACCAACCACCACAAAAAGTCGCTGCATCAGCCGCCAGCCAACTACTGCCCCGACATGGCCAGCCACCGCCACCTTATCGGGGCCTTTCTCTGGTCAGTTCCCAAATCGACACCACTGCTGAGCCCATCAGAGCTCGTCAGTGTCCGTTCAAGTTGGGGCAACCTTATCCCGACCACCCACCAACCACCACGAACCCGGCTAAAGGAGATCGGCTCCACGTTTCGAAAATCGAGGATCGGAATCTTCGCTAGAGTCCTAGGACTCTAGCCTTCTCCGTCGAAGGAGAACATGAATCCAACGGTGGAGGAAAGGGGAGTTGATTAGCTGTGGTGCGTTGGGGAGGGTTTATATGGGGATGAACCTGGATTCGGGCGAGTTGCTCGCTGTCAAGCAGGTGTCGATTGCTACGAATTGTGCTTTGAAGGAACGGACTCAGGCTCATGTAAGAGAGCTGGAGGAGGAGGTCAAGCTTCTAAAGAATCTGTCACATCCAAATATTATCATATACCTTGAAACTACTAGAGAAGACGAGGCCATGTCAAGGTTAAACGAGCTAGGCAAGATGGATGGAGGAGTTGGGGAGGAGCAAGGGGAGGAATAGGGAAAGAGGGAAAGAGGCGGCACAGACGTGGATCAAATCGTGATGGAAGCTAAGATTATGTCGTGGATCAAATCAGAGGACAAGGCGTCGCCCCACCCAATGCGCTAAAATCATGTCGTGGATCAAATCGGAGGGCGAGCCGCCGCCCAGCCCCACGCGCCAAGATCGTGTTGTGGATCATATCGGAGGGCAAGGCGCCACCCAGCCCCACCACTAAAATCGTGTCATGGATCAAATCGGAGGGGGAGCCGCCGCCCAGGCCCACGCGCCATCACCTTCATCTTCTGTGGTGTCTCCATCGAAGTCGTCGTTGCCTCTCCTGTGTCGCTCATCAGGTACCGTTTGCTCTGATCTGTCGATCTGTCGATTCTGTTCCTGCGAGATTCACATCCAAACCCTTATCTAAATATGGCTACTAATTGTCGTCTGCTCGCTGTATTTGTATCCAAACTCAATTTGTTATCTTCAGAACCACCTTGAGTTTGAGGGGATGTTAGAATATATTAGAATATAGATAGTGTTTAATATGGTCGTTGTAATAGCATATTTCGTAATATATTCTTCATTATACGCTATATAAATAGTGGACTCTTGTAATATTTCATCGACAATTCAATATACATCATTATAACGATATAGATTATTAACCATACACTACTTTTAACTGCAGTATGTGGCAGCTAGTTAACGTTCATAACTTGTTGGAGCAAGGCTTTATTATACGAAATTCGATTTCCTTTGACATTGTTGTATGATAGTGACAATCTTCTGAACCGGGTCCATCTTTTTTATGTTTTTCTTAAGAGGAGCAAGCTAAAGGGATGGAGTAAAAGAAACTGATCTCTGGAAGTATTGTGCTGTTCTCCATGCCGGACCGAACCACGAGGTATGCTACAGGACAAGTTAATAATGAAAAGGAGTTTTTATTGAAACGTAAGTTCAAGGAAAAGAACAAGAGAATAAGTGACACATGGTATTTGCGTGACTATTTCAGTTTTTTTTTTTTCAGATAAGCGTTACGGTTCTTTTCTTGCACTTGGCGTTATATTCCTGCGCAATTTGTCAGCTTCTGGCATCTTTTTCTCTTATAAGTCAGTTACACTGTAGAAGCAGATCATGCATGTTGTACTCTACACATCTGATCCAGCTCCTACTCCTATCTATCTGCACCAATGCCGGATTCACCCCTCGTGTTTGATGCGTCGATTCTCCAGCATGCGACCACCATACCGAGCCCATTCATCTGGCCAGATGACGAGAAGCCAATGCCTGATCCACCGGTCCTCCGTGTTCCTCCTATCGATATAGGGGAGGTTCTCTCGGGCGACCCACTTCAGGTTGCAAAAGCAATTTCTCATGTGCACGAGGCATGCAAAAGGCATGGGTACTTTCTCGTAGTGAACCATGGTGTGGATCCTTGCCTTTCGGCCAGGGCTCTCGAGCTCAACGACATCTTCTTTCGCATGCCACTGGAGCTGAAGAAAGAGGGTCGTTCGTTTGCCAATAGCTTCGCCGACCGCTTCACTTCCAAGCTTCCATGGAAAGAGACACTGACGGTTTTATATTCTTCTGATAGCGACACATTGAATATTGATCAGAACTACTTAGATTTCTTTGGGGATGAGCTTAAGGAATTCAGGTAAGGGCATATGTTTTTGACTTGATTGCATCAGCAGAAAATTGCTGGCGTTGAGAAATTATCTTTTTGTTTGTTTTTTTCACACTAGTTATGTCTGTCGATGCTGTTATGTTATCACATGATAAGTTGATACGTCCTCTGTGCGTGCATCTCCATGCTTATGAGCAGATGAGTTAGATTTCTCAAATTTTACATGACCTCTTCTTGTTTCTTTTCACTTTTGATCAGGGCTGTTTACCAGGAGTACTGTAGAGCCATGAATCGTCTTTGCCTTGATATCATGGAGCTCTTTGGAATGAGCTTAGGACTCGAGAGAAGCTACTTCAGAAGATACTTTGAAGCCAATGATTCAATCTTGAGACTGAACTACTACCCTCCTTGCCAAAAGCCTCACTTGGTTCTCGGAACCGGACCTCATTGTGATCCCACGACGTTGACGATTCTTCATCAGGATCATGTTAGCGGGCTCGAAGTTTTCGTGGATGGAAACTGGCAATCTATTCCTCCCAGTCCAGGAGCTTTTGTGGTTAACGTTGGAGATACTTTCATGGTAAGCCAACCAGTACTACAGTACTTGTAAATCTCCAGTCTGACATTCCATAATCAAATCCATACACATCCTTCATTAGTTTCCCATTCAACTCGACATTGGTGACTGATGTAGCCTCTTGGTGTGTATGCAGGCGTTGTCGAATGGGATATACAAGAGCTGCGTACACAGGGCAGTGATCAGCAAGGATACTGTCAGGAAATCTGTAGCATACTTTTTATGCCCGAAAGACGATAAAGTTGTTAAGCCACCAGAGGAGCTGCTTTCAGCAGCTGAAGGAGAAGATAACGGCAAACCAAGGCTCTATCCAGACTTCACATGGCCGATGCTTAATGGGTTCATTAATGACTACAGATGCGACGTGATGACGCTCGATGCATTCTCGTCTTGGCTTCGAAACCAATCCTCCTGAGATCCTGAAAACAATTACTGGTGCATAGCATAATGTTTTCATTGTACTATGTAGGGGCTTTGCGGGTCTGGTGTCCTCCCGTTGCTCGGTCGGGCCTTCAGGGATCGTGTCATCCTGTGGCTCGGTCCGGGTTTCGGTTATAAGTACTGGTCCGGTTTCGGTTACAAGTACTTATAAATTTAATCTTAATAAAATGGCCCAATATTATCGTGATATGAGGATGGGATCTTCCGTTGAGCAAAAGTGGGATGAGAGAATTATCCTTTGGTGTAAACTTTTACTCTTATTTATCATTTGGTAATATCCAATTTATTTAATTATTAAAAGTTCAACTTTATCCTTTTTAGGTTAAAAAAGAAAATATATTATTTGAAATCAAATTACAATAATTATAACTAAATCATTGGTCGTAGCCAGTCGATGATACCATCATCGCCATTGCAACCATTGTGACCCTTGTCGTAATGAACAGTGCACCTATCATCCTAAATCGTGCGTTTCGTCGCCGTTGTCGACCAATTTGTCGAAGATGACAGTGCTATCATCTTTCCAAACAATGCACTTCGGTTAATCTTTGTGGTCGCCATAGCACCTACCTCGAATTTGACCACAAATGTACTGTCTCCAAATGTGAATCATTCCTCAACACCCCATTTGATCACATGTACACTGTCGTCATAACAAGTGCATTGTCTCCAAACTTGAATTTGACCACAAGTGTACTGTTTTCTAGACTAATATCCCAAAAGTTTTGATATTTAAAATTTATTTGCTATACATATTAAATAAACACACGAATCAACATAACGAATGAATAATGTTACAACGTTAAAAAATTATGCGGTTTCTTTTGATATCGCTATGAACCACCACAAAACGTAAGGATAGTGGAAGGGCATTGGCAGTAGCATCCCAAGAAAGGACAGGAACGATGGTCTCGGGTTTTTAGGGTTTCTTGGGTTTTTTACATTGCTTGGGTTTTCACTCTATAATGGTAACCTAACCCTTCTTAATCCATCTTGTGCTTGGGTTTGTGTTTATTGTGATGCATCGTGGTGGTGGTGATGAGAATTGTACCGTCAGAAGGGCGATGATATACTTGCTTGTTTGATTGATGTGTTAAGGGTGTCGAGAAATGGTTAGGGTTTGATGCGTTTATGTGTTATGTGTAATTGGTTGCATGTTATTAGGTTATGGGACGGTACTTTAATGCTATCCATGAGTCTAGAGTACCATGGAAGTATTGTATTGCATATTAGTATGCTTGGTGCAGCGATCTGTTGAGTTATACATAATCACGGGTTTATGTATAATGGAGATTATATACATCATGGGAGGATCGGATTATAATAACAATCCTTGACAATGGGATCGGGATTGGGGATGAATGTTTTTCATGTTTGATGTGTGATTTGGGTTATTAGGATTGGAATGGGATAAAATATACACCATTATAATGTAAAGTACCCTCTCGAAAAATAAAAGAAAACAACCCTTAAATGCTTAAATAAAAATGGCACGGAAACGTAGAACTTGGTTGTAGTATTTATGTGATGTGAACTAATGAAAAACGAATCAAATAATACACTTGCATGTGCTCACGGGTTATGTATTTCAATTTCTACACGTAATTTATAGGTTGATGATGCATTATCATAGGATGAGGGTTGCGTGCATATAGATGAATCACCTACTTTTTGGACAACATAACCGATCATTGTCTTTTCCTTATCAAACATTGATCTGTAATATTTTGAGAACGAGTACATGCAAGCAAATAGGCATTTGAGATGTGTATTATGAAATATAGTTACTTGACTTTTTATACCTCTAAATCTTTTTTACATTACTTGACTTTGTCACGGATTAGGTCTGTGACGACATTACGTGTCATCCGACATGGAAGCCAGGTATTTACATGTATTGTCGCCACAACACACAACTTTCAACTACGCATAGCACCATGTCCTTAAGTACACTGTCTTCAAATACCAAACAACGTGTTGAAAACCCCAAATTTCACCACTGTCGTCGTCTCGTCGCCCCTTTCCCCAACACCTTATTTAACCCTCATCTCTTGCGCCGCTAGCTCCGACTCCAATTCCAAAGATTACCTTGACAAAGAGGAAAGGAAGAGGTCAATTTCAGTTCTACACTAATCCATTGGATGACTAGGGACGAGGATAGATTCTTAGATGGATATGATTATGATTATGATGAGGGTTTGATTCGGGATTCAAGGATGGGATCAATAATGAGACTGATAAGGAGATGGATTTAGGGTTGACAAGGAGAAGGTAATTTTTTGTCGTTGTCGGATTCTACGATGAGTGAGAGAGAGACATTGGAGAAAAATTAAGGTTTATTTAGAGTATAAATAGGGGTTGTCATAATTTTTTGGATCCAATTGGTAATTAATATCTTTGGATATGACCAAATGATTAATTGATATGACCAAGTGATACTAATTGATAATTTTCACAAGTAGGGTCTATGATTAATAAAATGGGAATGGGATCCATGGTTGGTGGCATGTTGTGCTGTGTCAAAGATGTAGACCGTTGGCTTATCAATCCAATTGTTGAGATTTGTTTAGTGATTTAAGGGTTATTTTTATTTTTTGATTGAGTTTTTTATGGGATTATTTTTGTTAAGGTTTTTAAGGTTTTATTTTTTTAGAATTAATATTTCCTTAATAGTTTTTTTTTCCTGATTTTATAAATATAAAAAAAAAAAAAAAAAAAAAAAACCAACACAACACAACACCACAACAAATCCAAACATAGAGATCCAACTCCAATAAAATTGCCCTGATTTCATGTATACTGTCTGTTCTCCTCAAAAAGCACTCCTACATTACATATTTCATGTACCTCGTTCTGCTTAAATTATACACAGGACCGGATAGTAGTTCTTACAGATCACAATTCACATCATCCTTATGAGTGTTAGAATCTACTTATATCTCGCTCTTTTGGTGATTGTAATTAGAGGCTCTAATTTAAAGCAAACTGTTACCATTTTCTCGAATTCGTCATCATGCATGCACAACATTAGTTTTGTCACCCAAAGCACAAACATAACACGCTAGGAACCTTTTCTTCAACTCATGAGCATTCTATCATTTTGGGGAGGATGATTTTGTATAGTACTACGATGTGTTGAGCAACTTGGTCCTCTCAAAAAGTTTTTGATTGACAATGAAAGAGAAAAGAAAAGAAAAAACATTTCCACGTAACTTTCCTTGATGTCCCCTATCTTTCAAGCATCACCCTTTTTGATCTTCTCTTCTAGGCTATTCTTGTTTCCCACGTGACAGTTTGAGCTGCTTAATCCGCTTATAGCTCGAACCATGTTTCTTTCTCAAATAAAATGTTAGGATTTCTTTTTGGTCAATCGAATAGTCCGTTAATCCGCAGGACTTTTTAAACTAGTTTTTGGTGACGGACTCACCATTACAAAGTAGTTCCGCACTCAACAGGTTTTGATCTTTTGATCTCGAACCATGTTTGTTGCATTCCGAGACAATATGAAATGTGATCGCCATTGTCGCACATGAAAACGAGAGTTATGTGTCAACCGTCGAAAGTACAAGAAGCAGGATAAACGTAATTATTCACATTGCTATGATTAAACATGGTCGCTGGGGTTATGACCACTGGATCAATGTTTAAACTTTCTCCCTTACCTCAAAATTGTTCGTTTGGAAATATTGCAAATGCAAATTATATGTCCAAAGCTTTCAACATGTGGGCCTTTGTATGTTGTATCAAGTGCCCAGCTTCTCGAGTACAAATTGAGTTGGGCTCTCTTAGGCCCAAATTCATGACTTATAAATTCTTGTCCGTGGGCTGATCCCTTTGCGGCCCAAGCTTCTTTTTTGTGCATGCATTCACGTCAAGAAAAATTAGCTCAGTGATAAGGGATTGAACATTTCTTAAAGGACATTAAGATACAAACCACATTATATATTTGGATTAGACTGCAACATTTATCTTCCTCGCATCTTGCATGGGACGATATTAACTACAAGTACAACAAAGCAGGCTTTGACCGATGGACAAAAGTAGAAGCATGACCATCGTAACTTAGATGTATGAACTCAAGGATGACCAAAAGGGAACAAATACACATAACATTTGATTTTCATGCATAAGCAAAAAGCACATGGCAGTCCTTGTCACATACATACAAGGCAAACAAGCAGAGAAAAAGAGCGGCCAATGGGTTCAAAGTTCTGCAATGTTGGGTGGTTGAATTATTTCTATAAATAGAAGTCATTATGACACCATAGAAGGAGAGCTGAGGCTTGCCATTTTTGGGAGGGGTGGCTACAAAGGCAGAGACCCTCAAAGCTATCAACTTCTCCTTTTGCTTCAGAGTCCAACATCCTGATTTCTTCACCATTATTGGACCAAACATTGCATGCAATTTGTTTAGTTGGACTTTCCTTGTTCATGATCCTCCCAAACCCAGACCCCCTTTTTCTTTAAGACATAGGGAAACTATTAAGATACTGATACTACTATGAACATATTATACTAATAACTTTGGTTATGTTACACCTGTTGTACTATAATTTTATACTAAAATTAAAGAGATCACAGGTTTAACTCTTATCAAACTAGTACGAGTAGTTCTTTTGATTTCAGACGTTGTGCATCGAACACTTGGGGTTTTAGACGTTAAAGCTCACATTGGCAGGTCGAGTGAATTTGTAGATCGTGTTACAGGATTGAGAACACACTAGCTCTAAGTATGGTTACCCGAGCTAAATGTTCTAAAAATCATTGATATTCTTTTGAAAAGCATTTGAAATCTATATGATCGAGCACAAGTATACATCTTGAATGTAGAGGTATGAGCTTATCTACTTATGTTATAAATAAATAAAAAAATAAAAACATATACATGTATGCTCGATTGTTCACATTGGTATTCTTTTCCTTCATTTTGTTGGTTACGATAAGGAAACTCCAATCCCGAGTATATAAGACCATATAAAGACTATGATCCTTCAATTCTTAACATAGAACCTCATGAGACATCTTTTATTGCCAATTAGAACGTCTAGTAAAACATTACTTCCAAGATTCAATAGAGCATTCATATAAGACCAAGGATGGAAATCTTCAAGATAGATTGCCTGACATGTTGCCAATGGAACTGAAGTACTTCTTCTTGAGTACTTCACTGTTCTATGTTGCGTCATATCGTGGTTCACTAAGGTAGTCTTTAAGCGGGGTGAGAATTCGCTAAAAATTGATTATTATTTTCGATTTTGATTAATCGAATTAAATTTAGTTTTTCAAAAATGAAAAACTAAATTCGGTTTAGTTTCGGATGTTTACTGAATTTTTAAAAGGTTTAAAAAATTTAACGTTTTCTCTTAAAAAATTGAAAAATAACAGAAGAATATTAAAATAAATAATAAAAATTAATTCATAACTTCATTAAATAGGTAAAAAAACGAAATTTTTATACACATATAAAAATAAATAAATCAAAATCATATATTTTCAATTATTTTGGTTAACCGAATTATCGAATTTTTTACAAATCCAAAACTGAAATTGAAACCGAAGTTCCAAAAAAAATCGAAAATTGAATTACCAAAAATCGAATTAACCTAAACGAATTCCTTTTTTTTTTCGGTTCGTTAATTCGAATTTCTGGGTTTTTTTTCCTAATTCCTAGTCTTTAATCCTACTTATTATGTAGTTCGTGATTGTATTTAGAAACATAGAGCATGCTTGGTGCAGCAACAACCAAGTAACTATTATAGCTGCATGCACTACTCCCTATGCACTGAATTTTGTTTCATATGCATTACATCATTTTTTGATTTTGAAATGATAGCTTTTCATAGTTTTTTACGTTTTCAAGTCATTCAAATTGTTTTTATTTTCTTTCTAGACTTTTCAAGAGGTTTTAAGTTCATTTCAAGGATTTTTTCTAGTTTTTACGTGATTTTTAGTTTTTTGAAATATTTTTTTAGAGCACACGAAAAATATGGACAATGGGAGGTACAGTGGGCAGTAGCTACTTGATTGCTGTTTTACCTCCAATGATTTTTCTTTTATGAACTAATTTCTCGGGACTGTAGATTATTTCGTCGAACATATGAGTTACATCAACTATCGCGATTGCTGTTGCAACACCTTAACATGGCATCATATGGCCATGCCTTTCAACCCATAACACATTAAGCCCTCTTGAAACTATGCCAATGTAAACATACCAAGAAAATAAATAAAGCAAGATCATGAACATAATGAAAGCATTGGACCACTGTTGAACAAGCAGTCAGCTGCTCATAAAATGGGAAGCTTGTGCATCTTATCATGACTTTTTCCTCATTAGCCAAAGCCACTTTGTGTCTCAGGTTTCCATTTTTTGCCCAAAGCATTACACTTTTCTTCTCTCTTTTTTTTTTTAAGAACTTATACGAATCATACAAGTAAATCATGTCCACTATTGCATCACATAGATGCAAACAAGCAAGCAAAGCAATGTTCAATATCCTCTGATATATCAGAATCCATTTTGTTATTTTGTGCAAGTGAGTTAAACAAAATGGGGAGAGGCAAAGTGGTGTTGAAGAAGATTGAGAACAAGATGAGCATGCAGGTGACATTCTCCAAGAGGAGATCAGGACTGATGAAGAAGGCTAGGGAGCTTGCTGTGTTGTGTGACGCCGAGATCGCTCTGATTATCTTCAATGCTCGCGGAAAACTCTATGAATTTAGTAGTCTTGGCGCATGGTAAGTAATTATGTTAATTATCATGCGGTTTCTTTTTTCTATGCTGATGTCCCATTTGATTTGTTTGAAATCTGATGGTAATATATTCATGGTTTTATAACTGATGTGTGATTTCTAATGAATCCAAGTTAATTCACTGCCTAGAATCTGAGTTATCGCGACAATGGAGTTGATCGATGACTCGATGTTAGATAAAGAGAAAGGGGAGTGAGATAAGTGAACGAGTACCATTGATAAACAATAACTAGTGACTCCAAGTATGATTTTTTCTTATGCAGCCACATGATGAAAACAATCGAAAGGTATCAACGCAGCTGTCACGATCCTCATCAAGGTCATACCATGGCGGTCAAGGCACAGGTTATATAACTTTCTCCAGTTCAAGCATATTCATGAGCTTCAAGCTTACTTTACACTATTTGCATACGTTGCTAAACTTGTTTCCGATTTTTTGTGTGCATCTTATGATGACACGATGAACCTTTGTGTGGATTTATTCAATAAGGATCACATGTTGCATTGTTTGTGATTAACTTGTTTGTTTACTTCAAACACAGAACTGGAACATTGAAATATCCAAGCTGAAGGAGAAGTATGAATCTCTCAGGATTCAGCAAAGGTACACATATGTATCGATTTCTGCAATGTGCACTCATCTATATGATTTCTGATCAGTACATAATGCTCAATCTTTTGGACTCTTTGTCATGGACGGATCATATAATGGACAATTGGCGCTACTTGATCATCAGGCAAATGCTTGGCGAAGATTTGGAACGGCTTGGGTTAAAGGATTTGGAAGCTCTGGAGAGGCGGCTCGAAGTGGCCCTTGCTCAAGCAAGACATAGGAAGGTAGAATCATCATAATCATTCCAGCCTTAAAGTCTTACTGGTTACAATACGTTGATGAAAACAAGAATCGTTTTCAATCTGTAATCTGTACTATAGGGAGTGCTTAATTATCATTCATTGCGTCCGACCAGTATGTGCTTCATACGTATTGTGCATATGACAAATTTTTAGCCTACTGTTATTTGTGTATTCATATAAAGCTCATTTATTCTTATTGGTATAAAACAGAATCAACTGCTCACAGAAGAAATGGATGCCCTGCGCAGGAAGGTAACTTCTCTGACTATTAACTCGATTTTCGGTATTTCATTTTCATCATAATCATGTACTCATTGCTAACGTTCGCTTTGATCATGAACCGCGGGTTGTGCAGGAGCGACAACTTGGAGACATCAACAAGGGGCTGAAGATGAAGGTTCAATTCTGTCCCTGCTGATATCGCAAATTTTAATACTATTTCTCCGCGATACATACATATGAGTTTGTTTTTGTTGCTGCAGCAGATTCAATTTTTGTTTATTACCTGTATATATATTTACTTATGCATTCATTAAAGATGTAACTTTTGTTACACAACAATGAAAGGCGCAGAGCATTGGAGAGGGATCAATGCAAGGGCCATGGAGCATCAGTGCAGGAGCAACAGCATCAAGCAGTGACTTCTCTCTTCAGTTGCCTTATCATCACTCCGATGGCGTTGGCGGCAGCTGTGACTACGATCTGCAGGCATTGCAGATCGGCTACAAACCGGAGCCTATTCTTGAGATCGGGTAATTCGTGCCTATAGCACAAATGACTAATCGATCCAATGAAGGTCCTAATGGTATCATTTTTGGCAAAACTTAGTCAAACTATTTTCGTGTTATACGTTATTTTGCTTGCAGGTACCATAATTGTAACGCAGCACAGGACGAGGGACCTTCTTCGAGTTCACGAGGTGTCACTGCTGCTGGCACGAGTAGCTACACACATGGTGGCTGGTTCCTTTAGTGTCCTTCCTTTAGTATCCATACCACAATGGCATTCGATGGTCATGGTATGTTAAAGGCGGATATTTTGTGCATCACATAGAGAACTAACTATTTGTACCAGAAAATCTATGTTTCTTTTGGTAATTATTTAAGCTATGTTATTGTTGTAAGTATATCTGGTACTCTCTACGCCGATTTCGTGCAGACATATATAGAGGACATTTTATCAGGATGTGCTCTAGGATCGTGGATTTCTTACAGATACTTGTCTCTGTACTTCTTCATTTCATCGGAAAACTGTAGACGTTATCTTTCAGATGTGCATATTGTTTGGACTTGGTGCCGCTGCCACTTTAATCAATCTATAAACAGAATGTTAGTTTTCAACGCTCTAATCAACTAGTTATCGGCCTCGACAGTATTTCAAGTATCTCACAATAGGCATTAGGAAAATAACACTATATTAGGAAAATATCTCAACGGGTTACAGTTCAACGGGTCATCCAAGTATCTCATTTGCAAGGATGATGTTGTTTCCTAGGAAGTCTAGTGAAAATTCCCAGTAGCCCATTTTGTGAAAGTTAAAGACAATCAAGAAACCTTAAATGGTTAAGACCATGTTTACAAAAATAGAATGGTTGGCAAACCTATGACAAACAAAAATAAAAGGAAGTTGTTGTAAGTCACTTTCAAAGCTTAATGTTCAAGAGGAAAATTTCAGCTTGCAGTTCGATAGGGTTTTGGTATATATATATATATAAGCTAGGTCTAGAAAACCCGAAAGGTAAACAATCCTAACCCTGTTACCAACAACACAAAAACTGTTCCGATTTGCTTGAAGATGGAATCGCTTAAACAAACAATTAGCTAGTATTACATGTTGCTCCGTGACTGCTTAAGCCAACATGACATCGGCATGTTACGATCACATATGTTCAGATGATGCCGTCATTCAACTGAAAGGCAGAATAAAATGTTGCTTTGAGCATGATAACGAGGATGTAACTTAGAGGAACTTATACAATATTGAAGCGGAGAAATACACTAATGAACAGACATTAGATTACCGCCTTTTGGCAACATGAGTAACATCGATCTCGCTTTGTCAGATGTGTAGGATGACTTATGATTCAGTTGTTACGATTTTCTGAGCTCAAAATTAGCAATGGCTGCATGGCAGGCTTCGTTCTAGTTTCAGGAGGGCCAATGAAGAGGTCGGTTTCTATCTCGGACACTTGACTGTTATCCTCGGACACATCTTCGCTTTGTTGGCTTGATCCGTCTTGTAGTTGCACCAGTGATGATCCATCCTGCAGTAAACAATCAAAAAAATGAAGCTAAGCTAAATGCCTAACATCAGTGCACAGTCTGCAGGGTGTAACAGTGTACGACTTCAATTGCGAATGAAACATGAACTTAAAGATATAACAGCTGAACTGATGCATACAACTGAGTGGTTATAAATCATATGACCCTTAATGCGCCGAGATAATTTTACAATCAAAATATCTAAATTGTTATTATTATTGTCAGTGGCCTGGAACACATTAACTTCATTCATCGGAATAAAAAACCATGAACAGCACTGAAACCACTGTTGAGATTAATTTTCTGTCCTTGATAAAGTTCAAGTAGATAGGAACAGAAAATTAAACTGAAAAAGTTCGATTTGACAGAAGTGATGAAGGCTAAAAAGGGAATTCTACCTTCCCAGACAACCTTGCATGCTCAGCCACTTGATGCTTGTCCTGGAGAGTGCCAGTTTCAAACACATGAAAGGAGTGATTTACTTCTTTTACGTCTTTTTATAAATAAAATTATCAAATTATAATTATAAATTAATTAATTATCAAAAAAGATTTTTTTTTTCAAAATATAATTAAAGAAGATGTAGGACGTCATTCCCAAAAAAAGACGCCCTACATCTTAATAGAGGAGAAGGCGCTCTGCATCTTTTTATAAATAAAATCATCAAATTATAATTATAATTAAATTAATTATCAAAATAGATTTTTTTTCAAAATATAATTAGAGAAAACATAGGGCGTCATTCCCAAAAGAAGACGCCCTATACTTTTAATAGAGGAGAAGGCGTCCTGCGCCTTTAGTTGGGATGAAGGCGCGGGACGCCTTTTTTTGGGAGGACGTCTTTAATTGTTTAAGGATGAATTGCAAATCCACATCAATCAGAGTGTTTGTTTTCATTCCATTCTCTTTATAAAAGAGGTATTCCTTCTCTCATTTTCATCAATTTCAAATATTTAAAATTTCAATATAATTTTAAATTATTATATTAAACTTTTTAAAATTTAAAATTGTAATTAAAAAATTTAAGAAAATAGTTAGATTATGCAATAATTTAGGGAAGTAATTAGATTAGGAAATAATTTAGGAAGCAGTCAGGGCGAGGATCATATGCAAGCCAAAGAGAGTGAGGATGAGGATAATGATGATGATGTTGTGTACGTCGTTGATCACAATCTCATTGTTGCTCCAACTTCATCCAATTATTGCCCTGTCTCATTTTGACCTTAGGATTGGCATTGAGTTTGATGTAAAAAGAATCGCTTACAACATATAGCAGATTTAGTAATCCGTCAAAGGGAGCGATAAATGATTGACTAGAGGAAGAATCAGGGTCAGGGGAGACTAACGAGGACGAGACTGATTTATTTTCTATTGTATTGTCCCATTTCATTTTATGAACGAGTTATCTAAACTTTCTACTTATGTATTATGTATCGACGAGTTCTCTGTACTTTCTACTTGTGTATTATATAATTCGGATATTTCGGTTTCATAATTTCTTATTTATAAAGTATTATGTAGTGTCGGATTTTGATGTCACGGATTCAAATTTATGTATTATCGATCATGTATATCAGTATATTTGACGTATAGTTTTCATTCTATTCATTGATCATTTAAACCAATATGTTTTAGTTATAGTGTTAATTCTATTTATCGATCATGTATTACTCATCTATACATGTGCCTATTATTTTAGTTATATTTTACTTTTTTTTTTATCGATCATTCCCAAAAACAATCATCAATATATCATACGTACAAGATTTGTTTGTTTATCTAACCAACTAACTCGCATTATATGTAGCTATAATTCATTTAACCCATGAGATTTCATCTTTAAACTAATTAATTAATAAGGATCTATATATGTTATTAGTTTGAGTTCTCAAATTTCATTGTAGACTGTATTCTCAACATAATCAACTTATCCAAATATCATTATGATCAAATGCTACATCGTTCCGAATTTGGAGACTCTACACCATCAAAATATACATTTTGAAATCTGATTTTCACATGGTGCCGATGAACTATACCTGTTATTTGGATTCATGGAAAGAAACTTGTCCAAGAACTTAGCTTCCCTGTTTGTAACTTGATACACCTGATAGTGTCGATGAGCATCAACCACAAACCAAGTTATCTATGTGCCATTAAAAGTAATTAGGAAGAGATGAATGACAACGAAAGAACCTTACCGATTCAACCTTGGCCATCTCTACCATAAATCTAGACGGATTTGCCTTTAGAAAAATGCGCTATCTTCAGAAAAAAGTGTGCACTTCACATACTGGCACAGGTGTTACACAGAGGACATGAACCAACCAAAAAATAAATATAAAAATAAACAAAATAATTTTTCCGCTAATTTGATTTTGAAGAAAAGAGTGCCGAGGAAAGATGTGAATATAAAGCAAACTAACAACATAAATAAGTTAAAAAGAAGAGAACGAAAGAGCAACGGAGTGAGATATTAGTCATGGCTATTTCAACCAATTTGAGTAAATTACTTAGGGCAGGTCATTGGTGCTATAGTAGCCAAATAACTGCTGCACGGTATCGTTCGTGAATTACATCTTTTTTTATATCATATAAAATGCATCATTTTTTTATAGTGATTAATTGAAAATCTATTTCAATTTTAATATACACAAATTATAAATAACGAATCTTATGTAGTGTGAATTTTTTTTTGATTTTTTTTTAAATTTATTTTTTTGCTTAACCTTGATATTATTTTGTTTAGACTATCACGAATCAATCCTGAATCTCATTCTCATGTTTTAGGCTTTGACCATCATATACATACCATACGTAAACTAGACTATTTAATACTAATGGTTTTGCATATACTTAAGTGCATATCCATTGTTAACATCTGTTTTTTTATAATTATATTTCTATTAGATAATGTTCAGATGCTGATCCCATGACTACGTACAATGCAACAATTTAGTGTAGCGTATAATTTTCATTAAAATAACCAATATAATTTGGCCTAAAATAAACAATAGCTAAAGTTTGAACAAGTGTGAAATATTTACAAAAATTAAAACGAGTGGAGATAGGTATAAATATCGGTTCTTCACTACAATCTAACCAATAAGATTTAAACAACAAAGATGGATGAACAAAGATGGATGAAAGAGCAAGATTGTTTTCGGTGTTCAAATCTCAACCATTTATTTTGCGTTTTGATCTTGTAATTGAATGTTGTTTACCTTATGTATCACTTTGTATGCTATCAAATGATGAATTAATTCCAAGATAACCTAACTTGCATTGTCCTCAAATGAAGGTTCATTTTGGAGATAACAAAGGGTTTATTTTAGAGCTTGGAGGCTCACAATCAGAAGCTTTATACGCTCGAGGAAAGAGTCAGCGTAAAACAAAGGGGTCTCGCAACGACAACAAGCCACAAGGTGACAATAAAGGATCTAAGAAGTAATCATCACCTCAACCTAAAATGGACGAAAAGAGAAAACGTACACATCGTGAGACTAGAGGAGTCTAGAATTCGAAAAGAAAAGCCAAACAAGAAAGATGCTTCAACTGTGACAAAGAGGGATATTTCACTCATGATTTCACTTGGACAAAAAAGGTTTCCTCTTATTCCCACTCTTGTGTTAATATGAATATATGCTCTGTGCATGAATTCTAATGCATCCTGGGTTTTGGATTCAGGAGCAACGCAACACATAGCATGAGATTGTGGAGGGTTCATACGATATCGAAAGATTCCAAAGGGCAGTCATTCTTTATTTATGGGTAATAACATTGTAGAGAGCATTATGGGCATCAGCTCCTATCAATTGAAGCTTACTTCTGGACGAACATTACTTTTAAAGAATGTTTTGCATGCACTGGAACTTAGGAGAAATCTCGTTTCAGTTCAAGCATTAACTTCTATTGGTTTTCGTTTTATAATAGATTCGAACTCTATGAATATTATTTTGGATGGACATGTCTTTAGTAAAACTCATTTAATGGATGGTTTTTATGTTCTTGATGTTGGTGATTTTGCTTGCACGGTTTTCAGATCCAAATCTTTTGTGAATTGGCATGCCAGACTAGGTCTTATTGGGCAGGAAAAGATGACTAGGTTGGTTAGACGTGACCTAATGGGGCCGCTCACCACAGTCGATCTTCCAGCATGCGAGTCTTGCTTGATTGAAAAAAAAAAACGCAAACCATCTGAGAAGGGATTGTGAGCAGATAATCCTCTAGAGGTTATTCACTGTGACATATGCAGTCCTTTCAATACTCGTGCTAGTGACGGATCATATAATTTTATCATATTAATACACAACTTTTCGCGATATGGTCATGTTTATTTGATTGCTCACAAGTATGAGGCATAGAGATGTTTTCAACGTTACATAAAGGAGGTTGAAAATCAGTTTGGTAGAACTGTGAAGGTTCTTAGGACTGATCGCGGGTACGAATACATGTCTGATGAATTTAGAGTACTTTGTGAGGAAAAAGGGATCTGTAGGCAATTAACGACTCCTCATACGCCGCAACAAAATGCTCTATGTCGATGACATACTCATCGTCGAAAATGATAAGGATAGCATTTTCACCACTCATGAATGATTGTCCTCTCTATTTGAGATGAAGGACATGGGTGAGGCTCATTTTATCCTTGGGTTAAAAGATCGTTCGTGATCGATCAAAACAACTTATTGGGATGCGCCAATAGACTTATATTGAGAAGTTCTTGGAGTGTTCTAACATAGATTAAGGGAAATCCATTGACATGCCATGTGACAAGAGTGCTACACTCTCCCATGATCAGTGTCCCCAGACCGATGTAGAAAGATAAAAGATGTCTTCCATTCCTTACGCGAGTGCAGCCAAGAGTTTGATGTTTTCCATGGTGTGTACTAGACTTGATATATGCTTCGTAGTAAGTTTGATGAGTTATTTTCAAAGTGATTTCGGTCTCGAGCATTGGAAGGTTGTTAAGCGTATGTTGAGGTATTTGGGGGACACTGTCGATTATATCCTATGTTTTCAAAAAGGAGAGTTTCGCCTACGATGATATGCTGATGTGGATTTTATCGTCGACCCAAATGAGCGCAAATCCACGTCAGCCTATGTGTTTACATTGAATGGTGGAGCTGTATTTTGGAGCAGCAAGCAGTAGACTTGCGTTGCTCTATCCATCATGGAGACCAAGTACATTACTTGCAGCGTATCCGTGTAAGAGACTGTTTGGCTGAGAAGATTCTTTGAGAGTTTGTTGAGCACGGAGAGCTCCAAACTATGGTTATATTGCATAGTGATAGCATGTCAGTCTTGCAATATGTCAAGAACCAAAGGTACCACGACAAGGCGAAACATAAATTATGGGGTTTAGTTTAGAGATTTAGTATAGCAGAAGAAGGAGATTACATTAGAGGATTTAGCTACTAACTATATGATCACTTACCCGCTTACTAAGCCAGTTGCTAGGGCTTAATTTGCGCTACATTTTCGAAACATGGGGCTTCGTAGACCTTATTCATATTCTTTTGATATGTATTCTTTTCTTTTTGACATTGGAGACCTTTAGTGATTAATACAGTTTTTTATTCATAAATTATTAGAATATTTTTTTATATTATTATTCGCTTATCGTATATACAAAGACGTGTCGTAAGGGAATAGGTTGGTTTTCTCACTAAACAACCTCTCTTTAGCATTGATGAGCAGCGAGCAAGTTGAGAATGATTTGTTCATTTAGCCAAACGCTAATATATTAGAATGATTTGGGATCATTGGACTATATTTTGGTCGTCCTCACTAGGTTATGATGAGGTTGATGGGTCGAATGTGTGTACTTCGTTCCAAGTCCATGTATGCCTTATTGGTTAGCCGGATTCGAGGGATGATCGTTCGGGAAATGATTGGTCTTAGGGTCGTATGGTGTAGAGTTGGACTTCATCTTAGACACGCACTCAACGTATTCGTTAGGATATGATGTGCTCGAGACTCCATCATAACGTCTGTTCATATCTAGACGTGCTTTGCGACATTTAGCGTATGGAGGATTGATGGATATCCTTGTTTCCATCTTTCAGTGAGATCTATGCATTTCTCCATCTTTATGTATTGGAGCGCACGATATGAAGCGGAGTTTTCCATGTTGATTTTTTAATTGTATTCCCTATGACCACTATGCCTAAGTGCAGGCCGGATCAGGAAACTTGTGGGAATGCAGCAGAAAGCAAAGTAGATTGATTGTTTTTGGCTAGATGCAACTCTCCTGTTATGCATCCGTCGAATGCAGAGATTGCTTGCTCGTCGCCTGTTAAAAGAGCGCAATTTTGCAGCTAAGGACTTTGACCGCGCTTTGAGCATGAGGCTCATGAGGGACATAATAAGTCAGTTCTTGATAGACAGTGACAAACTGGGATGAAGACAAGTTTCTTTTTTCTTATGTGATGCGATATGTCTCGCCTCGACAGGGGGTTGTAGTCATATATTAGCTTCTACCTGAATTTCTCGTTTTGGTCGCACGCCTTATTTTCAAATATGAGGATTTAGCGCACGAGTTGAGATTTGAGCTCGAACACGTTTATGGTGACTGAGTGGGAGTGGGAGAGAAAATTAAATAAAGATTTATGGCATGGGGCCTATATATTTTATCTTTTTTAATTATCTCATAGAAGATATATGATCTATATATTTTGAGAATATCTTGATAACTTAACTAATTAGAAAATATTTTATCTTGCATATTTTCTAACTCTATAAATATAGGCAATATGATTGGTCTATAAAAGATATCATTCATACACATCCACATAAAGGTCTCGAGTTCTCTCTATTTGTTGGCTTATCCATGAGATTTAAGGTGAGGAATTCGTACGTGTTGATGAGTTATACTTTGGCGTAAGTCACCAAACGAGATTCATTCGTGAGATGACATCATCGATATCAACGTTTCCACTTGAAGTTCATAATTATCTAATCAATGTGAATATTTGAACTTCGTTATTTAGATTGTCAATATATATGCTATTCCTAACATTTCATATGGTCCAGCTCCTTATCCTTGTTAGCAGTCCATCAATAAGAGGTCTACAACTATGAATATTCAGCTATCTAGCTGAGAAAGGAACCCCAAGATATTTAATTGGCAAGCTAGCAATTTCCATACCAAGAATCCCAGCAAACTGCACCTTATCATCAATAGATAAACCGCCCAAGAACAACTTACTTTTACTCAATTGGGTTCCAAGCCAGAAACATCAGCAAAATGCAAAAGCTGCTGCTTAATCAAAAGTAAAGAATTCTGCTCAATAAAGCACTGACTAATTTTTTTTTTTTTTTTCCATTTATGGTGAAAATGGAACTCAAGGCTGTCACTCATCTTCACTAGACCCTTGTCATTAGCAAAATGGAATGTAGCATTTTGTCTAAAATGATATCTAAAAAAGCTAAACAATTTTAATTTTAAATAATTATTAATACATTTAATTTTTTTATTAAATTTATATTTGTATTTTATTTTAAGGATAGTTTTTTATACTTAGTTTAATATCCAAACAAATTTATTTTATTTTAAAATTCGAATAATTAGTTCAGTCATGTTTCAATTAGACTTTTATTTTATTTTAATTATTTTATTAAAATTATTTTTTTAACTTTTTTCAATTGTAATTTAATTTTACTTTAAATATAGAGAGATTTATCCACAAATACTAAAAGTAAAAAAAAATTAAAATCATACACATGGAAAGATAATTTTTAAAAACTATAATTTTTAAAACAAAAAATCAGATTTACGAAAGAGAGCAACTGACCAATTTGGACAAAACATAGCTCAAATTTTGTGAAACATATGAGCAATTTCACACGTTCGAGTTGTATATTTGTAGAATTATTTTCCGCGTGTATCTTTTTTATAATATTTTCTGAAATTTCGTAATTTTAAGTAATTTACGTCAAATTTAATTTTTGTTGTTAATTTAATTTAAAAAGAAACACTAAATTTTAACAAATACATTATCTTCACTAAAATCAAAACTAACTAAAAATATAATTGAAAATAATTTCTAAAAGAAAAGAAAAATTAATGTTTATATTATTATTATAATTTTAAATATTTAATAATTATTTTTATTTTATTTTATTATAATTACAATTATAATTAATTTTTAAAAGAAGCAACAAATTTAAGTTTACTTTATTATTTCATATTCTATTTAAATTATTTAATTATTTTTAATTTTCATATAATTTTAATAAAATATTATCCAAACATATACATGTTTCAAAAATACAACCAAATCATACAACACTTGAATGATTTGGTGGGGCAAACAGTGGATTGGGATCAGCTGGTATGGTATGTTCGTGTGCTATGGAATATCGAGATAGGTGGATTTTCGGCTTTGTTTAATGAATTAAGGATTATTTTTATTTTTTAATCGAATTTTTTATTGATATAATTTTATATAATGTTATTTTTTAGAATTTATTTTTTTATGATTAATATTTTCTAAATAGAAATTTAATATCTTTTTCACATAATTTTTAAATACAAAAAATGAAAAGAAAAAAAAAACAAGTGAAGTGCTGTTGGGGTCCCACAGCCGAGGACCCGCCTCCGGCAAAGAGTATTGAACACATGATGACTGAAGCAGTAATGTATTCTCGAGTAAAGGACCATTGAACTGTTTGTCCTGAATTGATTTTCCAAAATCTTGTGAATTGATTTGTCATTCATTCCTTTTATACTGCGAGCATTCACATTAGATGCTTTATCATGGAGTACATAAAATTATGTAAATGGAAGAAAATAATAATAATAATAATAATATATTAAAAAATATATGTTGAAGTGTGTGCAAAAATTATAAAATAAAAAATACTCAACACATAATAAATCTATCAATATAGAATATTACTGTAACATATTATAATTTTTATAGATAAAATAGCATATAATGGAATGTCATGTTGTGTATTGGAAAATAAAAAATCAAGAGAAAATTTTAGGATATCTGATATGAACATTGTTATCCCCTTTGTTTGTGAACCAACCATGACAACTTTATTAAACAAACATGTCCATATAACTAGTTTCAATGATAAATGGTATTCCCTCCATCCCGTAAAAATACAACATTATATCATCATTGTATTATTCAACATATATTTTGAAAAATTTTGTTATTCGTCTTAACGACGTAAGAAAAATTATGTCAATGACTCATATTTAAAATACATAACTTAAATTATCATTACTGTTTCACAATAATTTTACATAAAATGATTTTTAATCGTTCCGCAGACGATTCGAACTTGAATAATTTTATCGTTGACATGTGTCAACGTTACGTTTTTTATGAGACAGAGATAGTATTTGATATAGACGAAGTTTTATTTTAATCGTAAATACTATCATTTTGTTAACATTTAACAATGTTGCTCCAGTATAAATCATGTTATAATATATCTATGGAATAAATCAATCAAAAGAAAAATAACACCCAGGTTATTTTTCTTTCTTCTTGGGATTTATGCTCCAAGTTTTGTGGATAAGAAAAAAATAACTTTCCCTATATTCATAGGGAATTGTTATTTTCAATACAATAATCGATATTATCAAGGTTTTGGTGGGGTAAAAATATTTTTGTTTTAAAAAATTTATGAAGGATTTATCTTGACAATAACAAATATTATCTTAAAAATATCAATTTTTAATTCATAATCAAATTTGACAAAACAATTGATAAAAGGACAAATTAGTCATGAAAATAACTTACCCATTGGAATAGAATATTTTCTAGTCATTGTTATAATATAACTTTATCAATCCTTATTGTTATTGCATTGGTCTTATATTGGTTTTACCATGACGAGATAAGTGAGACACCTATCAACGTAAGTCATGTGGTGCCTATATGTTATATGTCATCACAAAAATTGAATCCGGGTCTAACATCGAGGGTTAGTAAAATAACAGTCCAAATAAACATCATGAACAAAGTCTATAAAACACTATCTAACTCTATCTTTTCTTTATCGCAAAGCACAAGAAGATTTTTTTCCTCGAGTCGAAAAAATGAACATAAACAAAAAAATAATATTTTCGTAAATAACCCAAAAGGGTTGTTGATATCCAATCATGACCACATATCTTAGCCCTAATCTCTAAAACTGATACTGACAGAGTAGGAGTAGTACAATACCAACCCATGCCTAAAAAGTACTAGTCCTTGGTCCTCCCTCGCAGGGTGATCTGATATGAAATTTTAAAATAAGTTAAATTTTAATTGATTGGATTATAAAATTAATATTTGTGTGATGATATTGAGATTTATTATAATAATTATAATTGTAATAAGAGTTTGTGGAGTGTAGTTGTAACGTCCTTGTTAATCCTCGTTACCGAGTCGTTGTCATGAACTGCTTTTCAAGCTTTAGTGTGCTTTGATTTTACTCGTATACCTCCTGAAAAACTTTTTAGGAAATCGCCCAAGTGATGGGATACCAAAAAAAAAATGCACCTTATTAATATATGCATTACTATCAAACCGTTTAATCTTTTTCTTGGGATATTATATACACTCTCATTTCAAAAACGCAACATCCTCGTTGCGACTTCAAATATGACACATAATTCCAGAACCTTCCCCTGTTAGGCGCCTAACTCGAGCCCCTTATTCACAGGTCCTGTATGCGGTCACAGGATTGCTGTGATACCTTTTTGTACTACCCCAATCAATCCTTGCTACCGAATCGCTATAACGAACCGCTTTCCAAATTGATTATTGGCCTCACTCGCACGCACCTTAAGAAATTTTATAGGAGACCACTCATCTAACATTATCTCACGTCAAGCACGATTAACCGTGAAATTTTAAAACGATGTGTTATAAAAAAAAAAGATGTACCTTGTTGGTATAAATACTATCATACTCATTCCATTCCATAATACTACCTCCGTCTCAAAATATAACGAACGATCAAAGACATCATTCGAATTTATGTATGTGTTGAATATTTATGATTTTTAATGAAGAAAGAGTATTTTTTTTGTGATAGTGAGGTATAAGTGGAGTTTAGGAGAGAGAATGAAAAAGGAGAATGAAAGAGGTGATGAGTGTATTAAAATAGATGATGATTTATTTTGATATTTTTTATATGAAAATGTTCTTAAATATAGAGTGCTGACTATATTTTAGAATTATCTAAATAGAAAAATATGATCTATAATACAAGACGGAAGGAGTATATGCAGCAGTTGTTTATTTGGACCGTTTCAAAATTTATATGCAACATATCATATTTAGTACATTTTCATATAAAAAATACCAAAATATCTCCTATCATAAAAAAATATTTTTTATTATTAAATTTCACATAAATTTAACACACATAAATTCGATTGTCGAGTCAAACCATTACTTATATTTTCGAACGAAGGGAGTACCATTTAAGCTTTTCCTAAGGATATTATAATATTGTATAGCAATTTGTCATTTTTTATAATAAAATTTTATCAAATATGATGTGTTGAATATATTTTGGGACGATACAAAAAATAAAGCATTGTATTTATGTGACGGAGTATTTTTTATATGAATTTATATGTGTTGAATTTGTATAAAATTTTATTAAAAAAGAGTATAATTTTTTAATAATAATAATGTTTATTATAATAATTATAAAAAAATTCAGAATTTATTATAACAAATATGATGATTTTAAAAAAATTCTAGAAAATAATATCAAATACGATATATTCATATAGTTTAAAATAAATATCAGTGAATGGACTGATCGACTTTGCCCACAAAAAGGGCACAATCTACACTTTCATTGGCTATTCACACCTTCCACTCTTCTCCTTTGTTCATTTTTCATCATTCAACAAATCCAAGGCAACCCCATTTCCCAAAATCCCATTTTTGGTGAGTTTTTCGCTTTGATTTTGATGACCATTTTCCTAATTTTGATGTTGTTTCCAGTTGTTATTGCATGTTTCTCATATTGTTTTCTGATGATGTGAAGTTTGGTTTTCTGTTGATAATATGGGTTGATTGTGATGCATGGTTGAGTTAAATGAGAACCCAATCGCGATTTTGGTATCGGGGAACTCAAATCTGGCATGGTTTTGTGGGTTTTGTGGATTTGTGTGTTGAAGTGTAGTGTGACTATACTGGCCAGGGGTTACAGGAAGAGGATGGATGATTCATAATGAATGGGTTGGATTGGTTCTATGTGACAATACCCATTTGGTAGTTCTTGTAATTAGTGATTTCCTTGATGAAAATTTAGAATTATTTATCTCAAGATTGATGTAATAATTGTGCAAAGTGTGGCCTGTCTGAATCTCGGGTCGTCTTAGGTTTGTTTAGGTCATAGGATTTGGAGATGTTAAAAGGGATTTCATGTGTTGGGTATTTATTTATTAATCAATTGATCAACTGCAACATGAGAGAAAGAAACTTGTTCGCAAGTTGATCATCGTAATAGGGGGCCCCACTTACTAATGATGGCTTTGAAAGCTTGTGTTTCTCATGGACGGGGCCGAATGATCAATATGAATGATCTGAACCATATCCAGCGTTTTCTTATGGATGTAATAATTCCTGGATATATATTTCTTCCATTGTGTAGTTGGAATCCATCTTGTGATTATAAATTGTTGTTGAAATTTGTAGGCGTTTTATGACAGGACGAGCCTCACATTCACGCTTACTTCGACTGTTCGCCTCTCTCACCATCTATCCATCTCATTTGTAGACAACAAGCCATTCTATTGTCAAACATGAAGCAGCCAATGCGCCAGCGTCCGGAGGTACCTGTCTCTCGCTCAACTCTCAAGTCTCATCCAAGAAGAACCATGAAGAAACATAAGTGGAAATGGAGATCTATATAAGAATCTAGAGCAAACCATCCATCCATTATCCTTGTGATGAACTGATAACATGTCTCTCTTTGACTTGCTGATGGCTTCTATATGTTTGTGATTTAATTGAAGATTGGCAGAGAAGTGTGGATTGGGTTAAAATATTGTGTTTCGGTTGCACCTGTCTGCAGCTGCTGTGGCCAAAAGTTCTTATGCGAAAATGGCTCAACATTAGAACAAAGGAGTGTGACTTCAGTGCCGACGCTAAGGACGATGATCATGATTCTGAGGACAACCGCTCTATTGATTCTCAAGGTTATACAGCTACTTCTGAAGCATTTCTAGGTTTGGTATTTAACTGGTGCTATCATGGAGATGCCAACTCGGCTTAAAAATTAAAGCTTATTAAAAGGCCGAAGAAATGAGTTCGAACCTGACTTCGTAAGAAATCGGTCACGCTTAGTTAGTTTTCAGAATTTGCTTTTGTTGCTCCTGTGGTATCTCAAATTCTATATTCTAATTTATTCCCAGACTGCCAACCAAGGCTTAGACGAAGAAATTCAGAGACTTTCAGAGCTCAATATGTGAATACAAAGGAAATCAGGTTCTTAGACCACCTCCGAGTTCTTCATAAGAATTTCATTTGTCTCCTTTCTTAGTAGTTGTTCTTCGGATCCATTTCATTTGTCTATAAAATATCCTTTCATCTTCTCTCACCAGACTTCTTTACTTATGGTCTCTGTTTCTCTTGTAGGATATGTGTTGGAACGTGGAATGTTGCAGGAAGAGCTCCACCTGATAACCTAGACATCGAAGAATGGCTAGATATCAGTGAGCCCTCTGATGTGTATGTCTTGGGGTAAGCTCTTAGCTTGTGGTTAGCTTATAGCATTTTATTGTTACTGTGCTGTAACTAATTTCACCCAATGCTCAAACCGGTAGTTTTATGTCAATCCATATCTTTTGTCACCTCATTGCAAGGGTTGGATAAATTAGGGTACCAGGATTTAAACTGCAAATTTCTAGGACTTGTTCACACCTTTGGGATAGGTACTAACTCTACCAAAAGCTGAAGCTTATGTTGGAAGGTTCATGAGTACTATTTTTATATGAGCTTAAATGTGCTTCCCCGTTCCCCTTTTTAATGTTCTCAAGATTTTCTCTTTACGAACCACCACGCAAGCATGTGGTTGTAGAACATGAGCGCTCCTGTTTTTGTGCTTTGTTGCATCAGTTTTCAACTCATGATATACCATCTCTCATGTGAGAGTCCCCTTGGTTATATCTGGTAAATGTTCTGAGTGCAGCTTCCAAGAGATTGTACCACTTAACGCTGGAAATATTTTTGGTGCTGAGGATAATCGCCCAGTCTTCATATGGGAAAATATAATCCGAGATACACTGAATAAAATCAATCCAGTGAAGACAAAGTGTAAATGCTTCAGTGATCCTCCTTCTCCAACAAAGTTTAAGCCATTCGATGATGCCCCAGATCTTGAGGTTGAAGCACTATTAGGATCAGATAGTGAGGATGAGGAGGAAATCCGTCCTTTGGAGGAAGAGCCAGGTTGTTATGAAGTTATAGACAAATCTTGTACATCTGATGGCTTATCGTTTAATCCCGGGCTTCTATGTGGAAGTGACCCAGCCAGTCCAAGCATTCAGAAAGAATGCGACTTACGTACTCCTTTGCTGAAGAAGCTTGACACAGCGTGTTGCTTTCAGTCAGGTCTATGTGAGGAAGATGAGGAAACACCCTCGTGTGACCCATGGAAGTTTGCTGAAGTACTTGACAGGACAGAAAAGCCTAGTCTCAACTGGCCGGGATCACCACAAAAGTTTCTTGCTAGACATGTTGTGGAGAGACCAAATGCTTTTAAATCCCAAAAGTCCTTCAAGTATGCGAGATCTTTTGGGAGGTATGGAGTTTTCAAGTTACCAGGTGAAGTTGATCGTAGGACAGTGTCAGATTCATTACTAGTCATGGGCCTTGATCTTGAATCTATCATCCAACAGAGAAGAAAACCATATGTTAAAATTGTGAGCAAACAAATGATTGGAATTTTTCTTACTATTTGGGTTCGTAGAGGCTTGCGCAAACATATACAAAACTTGAAGGTTTCCACGGTTGGTGTTGGCATTATGGGCTATTTCTGCAACAAGGTGCGCATACATATTCCTTTGGCTTATTGGTGGTATATCTGATTACCAATTCTTCTGTTTCTTGCTAGGTGACATTTATTTGTTAGATAATGCTTATCATTTGTATCTTCGTGTGCAACTGGTTTATGGACCTGTAATTTTGTTTTTTCAACTCAAGCTGTTATATTTCATTATGAGTGATCATGACAATATTCGTTTTCAGGGGTCGGTATCTGTCAGCATGACAATATATCAGACACTGTTCTGTTTTATATGTACTCACCTGACATCTGGGGAAAAGGACGGAGATGAAATCAAGAGAAATTCTGATGTTCATGAAATACATCGACGGACAATTTCTCATTCGGCTTCCAATTTTGGGCTTCCAAAAAGCATCTACGACCATGAGTGAGGAAATGCCATTTATGGAAGCCTATAAATGAAATAATGATGTCATTTCTATGCGATATCAACCATCAATAAGCCCTCTGTTTTTTTGACCACCTTATTGCAGTGCTGCTGCTTTTCAATACGCGATAGATTGTTTAAGAGTGTTGAGTTGCATAGAAAGTTCGATTTGCAGTTGATGTAGTAGTTTGCAGTGTATCGGCATCCGCTATTTTTCTTGCTTCTCAAACTTAAGATTAGTAGATAGGATCGCTGCAGTGCCTAGCAATTAATCAGGATTTTAGATGGGTGCTTTCTCTCCTTGTTTTGAGCTGCCTGCCACCTTTTTTTTTCACATTTTTCTAGATACGTGATTTATCTGCTTGTTCGTTTCTTGTGCAGACGAATAATTTGGCTAGGTGATTTGAATTACCGTATCAACTTATCCTATGAGAAAACACGAGAACTAACATCCAAGATGGATTGGTCTGAGTTGGTCGAATGGGACCAGGTAGAATCTTGTTAAGTTTCATGTTTTTATTGAATGGATACTCCAGTCCACTATGCTATGTTCTTGTGCAGGCGATGCTGTTCTTTTCTGCATAAATGCATTCATAACCTTCTGCACCAACTTTAAATTCTGGTGGCGATGATAGCATCGACCCAGTTACACTAGTTTAACCGCTGTCTATTATTTGGTGTGAACTTGAGTTCAATTCATTATTGCCATTCATCATGACAGCTAGTGCAAGAGCTAAAAGAAGGCCGCACATTTGAAGGATGGTCTGAAGGTGCCTTGAATTTTCCGCCTACATACAAATATGAGATGAACTCTGACAAATACACCGGAGAGGACCCAAAATCGGGGAGACGAACCCCAGCTTGGTATGCCTTAGTTAACTCTTTGCTGTTTTCTTATCCTTTATTAGCAGTTGTTTCATATATTATCTGTGAAGCTATTCTGAAGTGCCAGAAGCAAAGTAACTTAATTGAAAATTTGTTGAGAATCAAGGTGGTTTATGTCTGTTATTGTGCAGGTGTGATCGCATACTCTCATTTGGGAAAGGAATACAATTGCTCAAATATAAAAGATCTGAACTTTATCTTTCAGATCACCGACCTGTGACAGCAACATATAATGTTGAAGTGGAGACTTGCTCAGTGAGAAAATTGCAGCATGCACTGACATTCACTGACGCAGAACTTGATCTTGAGGAAATTGATGTTAATAGTGGCATTGACATTGCAGTTCGCCAGTTACATCTGGGACAGGTAATTTTCACTTGCCATGGTGTCTCAAAGACTCAAACTACCTAGATGCTCATTGAAAAGAGATTTTTCTTGTGCTAGGCACGGGAAAAAAATTTAGAGGAGCGGAGCAGCCAGCTTTTAGGAGCAAAGGAATACAAGGAGGTGAGCATTGCATGCTTTTCCTTCATGTTGTGTTTGGTTGGGTGGAATAGGCAAAGGAATGGAATGCTCCATTAGACCGGAATGGGGGAAAAAAAGCATGTTTGCTTTGCCATTCCATTGGAAAACACCATTACCCCATGAATCAATTTGCTTTCCCAAATACCCTATTCCATTCCTTCCCAATACCATTCTTGCAACCAAACACAGCGTCAAAGTGCATGCTATTGAATGTGTTAATACCTTATGTTGCCGAAAATCAACAGCAAAATGCCACTCACTTCTCAGCTGGAGTATTCCTAGCAACAGCCATTTTGGAAATCGCTTAGTCGTTGGCTTACACATGAGGAGTTAAATAGAAGTAAACTGGCCTTACAGCCTTGTCGGAGTTTAGAAAAAAGAATGAAACGAAATGAATTAAATGGCAGCACTGTGTCGTATTCTGGTATTTGCACTCTGAGATTGTGGCTCTCCTTTCAATGTAATGCTTATGCAGATTGTGCAGGACATGCCTTTCTCAGAAGGATGCGACCTCCAATGATGCTTTAGATAAAAGTCGAACTTGATCAGCGGCTGCTTTTGTGCAGTACTGATGTATAGTTTGGGCTTGGTCTACAAGTCCTTGTACACAGCGAGGAAGGATAAGAAAAACTTCAGAGATCTCAAGTCAAATAATCCTGAGATGGATGAGATGTTGTATATTAGGGTGAATTTCTGTAAAGTCTGCAAGGATTTTAAATCAAATAATAACATGTGCCTTGATGATCAGTGATGCTGAGTTTCCCGTTTCCCCTTTGTTGGAACCTTCTGATTGCATCAATATCAGTTTGCTCAATGAAGCGTAGCACCTTTTATGCTGTTCCTGGATGTGTGCAGAACCCGTTATGCTCCTGCCTGACAGGTACATATGTTTATGTCTAATGTTTGCATCTCAATATCTATTAACGAGCAATTCATCTTGAACATGCCACGCAAAATCATCGTTTTGATATTCATTGTTTGATGACTGACATTATGTTCTTGATCATTTTCACAGCATAATGATGGACGTTATCATGCATCAGCTGAGACATCTTAATTGCAAACGACTAACGGATTTCTACTGTCCAGATGCATACTTACAAGGCGGGGAATAGATATATAACACAGGTTTGTCACTGTTGAAAATCTTGAACTTCAGTGTCAGAACTTTGAAACAGGACAACTGTTATTAATTATTATTGGGAGTCACTTAGGCCCTCGAAGCACCAAGACAACAATCTCTTCAAAAAAAAAGGATTTGGAGATTCAAACCATGACCCGAGATCCATATTCCTCGACATGTTCTGAGAAAATGATGCCATCACTTCCCCGTGTGATATGCCCTACCCGTTTTTGGACCAAGCAATAATGAGATCAAACATGTCATTTCCAGCCCGTCACAAGTGTCCGGATCAAGACGTGATAACTTATCAAAAACCTGATATGATAACATGTATAACGAACCCTTTTCTTCAAAGAGTTCACCCATCTCAACGTACGATCATAGGGAAAGGTGCAAGCAAAAATGAAATAGCATCACCTACTATGGTGTTGTATATTGTTCTTTTGCGTTCTTGATCCCTCGAAACTATTCAACATAGCTTGCTCATACAATCTCTTTGAACGTACTCTCATTGACCGTTTCTTGTTCAAGCTGTACAAGAGGTGAGACGATTGCGATCAGCAGCGGGTTTCTCTTCAGACAATCGAAGAAATCATCCTTCCTCACTTTCCCATCGCCATCGTGGTCAAACAAATGAAAGAGATCAGAGATCTACAGACCATAAAGGCATAAACTATCATCAGGAGATATTCAACGAGTTGAGAATGACAGAAGGTCAACATATGTACATAAAAACATGATAGTAGATTTATCTGAAACAAAAACTTTACGGAGTTCACGTGAGGACTTGCCTACCACAATATACTCGAGTCACCTTATAATTATGTAAGTTGCAAGAACCAACAAACTTATATAAAGAAACCTTGTAAAAGTGTATCAGACTAACGCAATCACTTTACCTCATTTGCACTCATGTCCGAGATGGCGAGTCTAACCAAGTCTCCAAACTGCTGAATTATACTAAGAATCAGAATACATTGAACAAAAAGTGTATGTTACTTCAGCATGAAGAGAAACAATGGGACATGGTGAATGCTGCATCTTACCTCTTGCTCAGAGATGTAACTCTCTCGTGCCGCACTAGTTTTGGAAAAAGCCACTTCACAAGCTCGTCGAAATGATGGGTGCTTCAATACATACAGTGACCCATACAAGAACTGCCCCCATAAAAAATTCAAAATAAAATCAAATAGATCCAGACAATAAGTTACACTGCTACTCAGAATTCGCAAACCCACAATGGTGAACCCATTTATGTATGGTAAAAGCACAAACTTAAGCGACGCCTTGGTTTCGAAGACTTCCAGTCTAATCTCTAAAGTTCCAGTCTCTGAGGCCATAAAGGACTTCAAAAACAAAGCTTGAAAGTTGAAACTTTAAACTCATCACATGAGATATTTGTCTCACTTGAGGCCATAACTGAATAATAAAAGTTATCGACTGATGTAGAAATCATAATTCTCAGATGCACAAGAGAAAGAACAGCATAAAGGGAAGCCATTACACAAAAGAAAGAACAATAAAAATTTTCGCCATACCTGCTTAAATGTGATCTGCCCATTCTTCTCCACATCAAGGAATGCAAAGATCTGTAAAATGAAGGGATCACTGAAAGAACCTAACCACTCTTTGCATTTGGAATGACATTTACAACATATGCAAGCGAAATTCTTGGCACATGAATATGAAGACAACATCCTGGCATATCTCCCTTTTTGGACAAGCCGCAGGTCTTCAGTTTCAGAGCCCTAGAGAAGTTGGGCAGCCTCACGGAGCCACTGCTGGAAAAAGAAAGAATGAGAATCTAAAATGCACACACGCCAACTCCAAGGCTTTCACTAATGAATATACACCAACTCCACTAGCTTGCATTACATGTGGTTATAATCAACTGATCCAAGAATTATTATAATCAAATGCCTTCATCGTTTCAGAACTTAGACAGTCCACACCATCATCCTTGTACAACAAAATGCATACACTTTGAAAGCTAACTTCCCGTGATGCCAAGGGACAATACCTGTTATCTGGATTCATGGAAAGAAACTTGTCCAAAAACTCCACAGCTTCCCTGTTAGTAATTTGATATGCCTGATAGTGTTGCCAAGCATCAACCACAAACCAAGTCATTCCACGAGCGAGCAGCACAGAGAATCCAACATTGAATGTCATTGAAATAATAGGAGATAAAGAGAACAAAAAGAAAAAACATACCGATTCCACCTTGGCCATTTCGACCATAAACTTGGATGGATTTACCTACAGAACAATGTGCTATATTCAGAAACTTGTACATTTCAACAAACAACAACGAATAATACAAGAAAACAAAGGCATCACAGGGTGAGTAACTAGCATGAACTATTAACTTAAAAAACCACCCCAAACCTGCTTTATTTGAGCTGCTTTCGTCAGAAGAATCATATCCCCATAGGAATAGGATGTTTGTACAATATTTAGAGCACTGGCAATTGCGTAACCAGTCTACAAATATGCAGGAATAAGAAGAGTAAGTAAGTATGCAAATATGTAGAATGAAATGATGGCTAAAGGAACATGAAAAGCAACTAAACTAAATCTTAAAAGCAAGATATATAGCACATGTTTATATTGGCGCATCATGGGTGCTTCAAAAGCAACCAAGGTGGCTGCTGCAAAGCTTATTGTCTTTGAAGAAAACCCACTGTCTTTTTTATTAAAACCCATTTACAGGAAGAATACCTATTGAATGGAGAAAACCTACTGTTTTTGGAGAAAACCCAGTGACAATTCCGTATTCATATATATCCACAGAACTACTTGCAATGCATCCACCAATGTGACCGACATTTAAAAGCAGCATAAAAACATATTTATGTTTTTACCAACAAATAGAGCAACCACTTAAGTAGAAATGCTATCAACCCGCTACTTGGCCATCATAACAGAAAACCATTATGTCAGGATTAACTTGGCACTTAAGCAAATGTTCAAGTAGTAAGCAGCATATATGGCTCAATAACACCTTTCACTTTAAAAATCATTACTGCTTGCCAAGGCCATTGCACGATAATGGCTACAGGGCATGGCAAGTATGTGAACGTCCTTATAAGTGACCCCAGAATAAAAAAGTGATGAATAATCGACAAAAAAACTCACCCTTCCTGCATATATATTTGCATATCCATTTGCACTCTCTTCTTGATTTTCCAGAGGTCTAATTACAGGAAGATATTCAACCTACCAATACAAAAAACAGCTTAGCAGTCATTGAGATGTTCCTCACAGAAATATATTGAAAATAATAGAATAAGGAACTAGTTCTCTCATTCAGAAAGCAATTCGTACACTTCATGATGAGAAAAGATGACGGCAATGTATTAAAAAACATACCTCCATGAAATTGTGGAACTGAGTGAGCATTCTGAACATGAGCTTTGGCAAGGAAATATTACCCCTACGCAAATAAAGTGCATGATCAGCCACAAACAAATTACTAAACACCAAAGACAAATTTAGACATGAAAGACCGACCAGGATTGATCGAAGTGCACAAAGGGATAGTGAACGGTAACTGGTTGAATTGGATAACCAGGGAGGAATGCTCCGAGTTGGAAAGAAAGAAGGGCTCTCCCATTAGTGGTTGTTCCCTCCGGAAACAACAGAACTCGAGGAAATCTATCGCATGAAGCCTTTCTCTGTATTCAGGTCCTCAAAAGTACATTTCTGTATCAAATGGCTTATAACTTATAATATGCAACATATTAACTTCAACTATTATATTTAATATGAAAAAACTTTCCAGCAATGCAATAAAGCTCCTTTCCTATTCATAACTAAATTTTTCTGAATATTAAAAATATATCATAGTATGACATAAAAATATAAATGGAAGGTAATATACAATAAAAAAGCGGCACTTTGAGCATGAACTCTAAGAAGAAAAGGCTTCTACCTTTATTTCATCAATGGCATGTTTCCTTGATGCAGCTGAGGATCTATTCACATATATAACCTGAAATATTGAAACATCAATAGCATCCACGTCAGCTATACAGCTAAGGAACATCAAAAAACATTAAGCTGCTGAGAACAAAATTATGAATGGTTCCAATACCAACATCAGTTCTATTCAACTGAAAGCTATTACTTTACCTGCATCGCTCTGATGATGGTTCCAACCAGAGGCACAGAATCATGGGAATCAGATGCAACAATGGTAGGGAATATCTCATAGAAAAAGAAAATCGGTTCCACAAATGATGCATGGTTAGATACAACTATTGGAGCAATTCCTCTGGGTGCAGGCCGTCCTCTTCGCTTTATCCAATGGTATCTACAAGAAGGAAGAACATTAACTAAGGAGCTGTTTACGTTTGCAATAACCAATAATTTAAAACCCATTAAGCATATGACGTTTTACAATTGTCGAATCCACATTCATGATCCACTTTCTTAGTAACCATATGTTACATGATTACCATAACACCACATCAAAAGATTAATTCTCTGAACTTTTGAAATCTGCATAACATGGAAATTATCTCCCAAATAGCTGAACTTTTTCCTGAATCTATTATTCCATCCAGGTCAAAACAATATTACCCAGCAATAATCCACTGTGGATGGAGCTACAGAAAGGAGTTTCCTGTAAGATTCAGGAAGGGTGAAGACAGTATGCCCAGCCTGTATCTCAATAGGAACAAACCGAAGTCAACACCTTTCCACTGTACTATCTTGCAGATGCCAATTTCTCAAGCATGAATTGAGACAACTAACAATGCAATCTCTTCCCTTCGCTTACCCCTAATAGCTAATGCATCAGTGAATACACTTTATGACCTATAGGCATAAATTGCGTCCAGCTACATCATCAAATGAACAACTTCCCTGCAGCCCAAAACCTTGATCAATCCATCACAACACAACAAAACGTGATCATAACTTAGGCCAATTATAGCTTCTATCCAAAGTTCAAACTCGAACACTGGTGATGAACACAACAAAAGGAACTTATAAGGATTATGTCTATAGTCAATTTGCGCAACACAGAAATCGACACCAAACACAACAACTCAACTAACCAAATGATTCCAACACATTCAAATCCCTTACCCCCAAGAGAAAAGAACACCACGAGCGCAAACCCTAGTAACCCACATAACCCCACACCTCCACCTATCCATAGGCCTCTCCGTCTCCTTCCACCCATTAATCGCAACCACAGCAGCCAAATACCCAACAAACAAAGAAACCCCAAACAACACCAGCCTCAGCAGCACCAAAGGCAAGCAAACCACAATCTTGACCCATTCATAAACCCCTTCTATCACCGGCGTGTGATTCCGAAACGGGTCGATCGTTGATGATTCCGGAATCGAAAGTCGAGCCAGTTCAGGAAATCCAAAAGGGTTTTCTGGGTCGCACTCAATTTGGGCAGATGACTCAGATAAGTGATTATTATCAGGGGATTCAAGATTGGTGTGTACGGATATGCTGTGAGGGTTAGGGTTAGAGTTTTGGGGGAGGAGAGGGGTTGTGAGATTGGTGTTTGTTGCCATTGAAGAGTGAAATGAAGAGTGAAGAAGCAGAGGAGATCTGGGTTTTGATTGTGTGGGAGGGAGAAATTTGTAGTGAAGAGATGGAGGGGGAGGAGACGTGCATATGTGATGGACCGTTGCAAAAATTTGGGGTGGAAATGTGGAATACTCAAGAGTCAATTTTGAACTTTGAAAGCTAGATGATCACATGGATGTATATGAATAAAATAGACAGTCAGGAGTGCGTGTACAAATGGCATGATATTAGCCAACGTAAAAAACAAAGACAGTGATATTAGAAAAGTTATTGCCCTTTTAAAAAAAATTACAATAATATCCCTTCTTATTGTGTCATTTCGAATTAAATGAAATAAATTAATCATATATAATTATTAAAGAATTGAATTGAATTAGATGTAAATGATCATATATTAGACAAGTGGGTGAGTGGAAGAGAAGAAATGAAAAAAATGATAACGGGATATAATAATATGATATAAAGTGAATGATATTAAGAATTAAATAAATTCAACCAAAAAAATTTTTTTTAGATCATATTTCTTTAATTTCATTCAAATTATAATGGTTTTAACCCGTCATGATAATTTATTGTGTGTTTAATTAATAACAAATGATAATTTTATTTTTATGAGTGTGTGCGATAAAAAAATTAGAAAAAAAAAAAAAGAAATGGTGATGAATAGGCTAATGTGATATAAACTAAGAATACTTTGATATTTTTGTATGAAAAAAATTAATAAATAAAAAAATATTATAATTTGAATGAGACGATATAAAAAATATTATAATTTAAATAGAAATAATGAAGTAATTTTTATGAGAGAGATAAATTAAAAAAAGTTGATGTCTTTTTTTTTTCTTCTGAACAGAGGGAGTATCAGTAGAATAAAACAAGTTCCAGATAAATGCATGAGTGGAAATACTTGAAAATTTATTGCATAATTTTTATTTTTATTTTAACAGTCAAATCAAACAAATTCCAGATAAATGCATAAGTGGAAGAGTTTCCAAGTGACGCAATTTGAGTGGTAGACACTGTCTTTAACTAGTCTAGTAGATAAAATATCATGGAAACGATTGGAGTTTTCATAGGTATTCCTTTCGTTTTAAAATTATTATAATATTTATTTTAATATTTTTTATTTCATTAATTATCAATAGGTTATAGTATAAAATTTTTATTACCGATTAATTCATAAATTCGAATCATGATCTGATTTGTCCTCAAATAAAATATAAAAAAATTTATTACTATAGATTATAATAATTTAGCACAATTGAATACAAATTGAAATAATTATTCCAACCCTAAACTAACGGCAAATATGTCCCTTGTCAACAGTTTATATCGTCGTCAATCGTGAAAGAAATAATGCTCATATATGAAAATATAATGCACTTGACACGACCAACGTCTAAACCGTTCTTCAAAAAAAATCAAGGACTTAAAAAGAGACAATGCACGTCTCATCTTCGACAACTTCATCGCCCAAACAATCGGCGACTCCAATCTCTACCAAAAAGTACGCAACTTCGATCCCTTCCAACGATGCATCCCATTGTTCCTCAACCTGCCCATAGAAATCTAAAATCATCTTTCAATTAAGACACAATGCCACGAGGAAACAAACAGTGTTCAATAACTATGCAACTGGTGAGATCCAGGAAACAAACAGTGCTCCTTAGGCTCCCGATGTTGTCGGCTTGCACAACTTCTCGACTATCTTTCTGTACTCTGTTGGCATTTACAAGGAAACAAGATCAGCATATTACATCATTAACTGGAAATACATTATTAACTTAAACCCAGAAAAATCTCGGCTTAAGATTTCCATAAATCGTTGCTCAATAGAGACAGCTCAAAATTGAAGACAAACAACTTGAAACCCTCTTGAGTTTATTATGACGAACCAGTGTTTTGTTGGGGTATATTGATCGAGATCTCAAACGCACACAAGCAATTGTAAGACAATAAAGCGAAACGATGAACACAGAGATTTAACGTGGTTCAGTCAATTTGACCTAATCCACGGCCGCACCAACACAAGGAATTTCACTCTCATAATTAGGGTTTACAATTACAGGGTATTTATAACCAAACACCCAACTTGGGCCAAAAGCCCATCACCCAACTTGGGCCAGAAAAACCCATTCAACAGCGAATCCCAAATCAGACTCCACAACTCAACAATCTCCCACTTGGAGACTGATCACATCAACTGCACTCCAATGCAACTTTAGCAAACCCAAAAAACTGCAACTCCTCTAGGCTAGTGCGGCACCTTCTCAACAATCAATCATGAAGGCCAGTTGAAACTAT